>VZTZ01008985.1:2083208-2294351 GCA_013400955.1 Drymodes brunneopygia | reverse complement strand
TTTTTTTTTTTTTGGTATCACATGGTTTTATACTCTGGAACACAATAAATACATAACAGAATTGTCTATTTTATTTAAATGATAAGGTTAAGACTGAGTCTTAATGTATTGTTAAAGGGATAATAATTGAACATAGTTTAAAAAGAATAATTTTTAACTTTGTTTTCTTTTGGAGAAGATTGCACAGGGTTGATTGACCCTTTAACTGAATAGTTAATTTCTTTATAATGAAACTCAGAAAAAGAGAAAAGAAGAAGATGAAATAAATAGGTGGGGAAGATGTGCAGTAGTGCCTGTGTAGCTTCTGAAGCTTCAGATATTCCTTTCATCTCATTCTGTTGTTTTATTCTGGAGATAAACCTTTTAAAATATACATTCTATTTCTTTACCCTTGTAAATCCTAAGTGCTCAGCTGCAGGTCTGTTTAAAACAAATCTTATTTTTATGCTGGAGACTGAATGTTCTCCTTTAGGGATAATTTTTGCATTTTATCCCTGCTGCAATCCATGAGAGACAATCTCATAACAGCAATGCAGCTGGAGCAAATCAATGCTTTCTAAAGTCTGTCTGGGTTTATCATTCAATATCTGTGGTAGGTTTTTTGCTATTTATATGTACTTATAATAGATAAAAGTATTAATGATTAAAAGGCTTGTTATGTGTGGTGTAGAAAAGCCTTGAAATCTTCTCAAATACATGCAGAGTATTTTTATCCAACACATTTGCAGAATTATTTTTCATCTCACTATTCAAAAAGTAGATTAGGTGTGCATGTGCTTCTGGACACGAAGAGTTTATATTCCAAAGTATCATGACAACAAAGAAGATTTTGGATATCCTTGTTTGTGATACGAGAGGGTGGTCATGATTTTCCCAGATGTCACTGTACTAGTGCTGGGAAATAGAGCTGTGAACTGTGTCCAGATTGCTCCAGCTGAATGTCACTGCCTGGGATGTAAAGCCCATCTTACTCTCTAATGGAAAGGTTTTGTTGTTGTTTATTTTTGTTTCAAAATAATTTATATGAAGTATGACGTCAGATGGGCCCAGTTTGAAAAGAGTTTTATAGTTCCCTCCTACTACTATGAAAAATACCTGGTGTGCATCTCCCTGGTTTTAGGAGGAACTTGAGGAACTCTGACACTTCCAGAGCAGCTTCAGATCTTGTCTTGAACTGAACATCTTTGTTACTGAAGGAAATAAATGTGATTTGTGTCAGAAAAAAATGACACTATAAAAGGAACACAGTCTCCAAGCAGTTTTGCATATAGTGCTGAAGAATTGAGCTCTTGGCCTGACAAATGCATTTGAGGTTCTAGAGAGATGTGCTTGCTTTTATTCCTCACTTTTCTGGGAACCTATATCTGTTTTTCTGCAAGCTGTATTGGACATATTTAAGCAATTTTGTTCAGAAATTATTTCACCTGCCCTACGTCTTTGTATTTGGACAGTGATCAAAGCACTCAGATACCAGACAATGAAAGATATTTACCACTGGCAGGATTTTATTTATTCACAGAAACTGTGGGCAGATGAGGTAATTGCTGTGATGGCTTCTGGGGCTGCTTTTGGAGTGTGTCACACAGTTGATGTAATGGTGAGATGATTGGATCACCCTGTCCTCCTGGACATGCTTTGTCTTTGATTCTCCATCAGTTCAGTGGGAAATCAAGCTGCCTGCCAGTCCCACTAAGTGAGGGACTGCCACTGATGCCTGTTCATTATCAAAAGGAAATGGTATTTTCTCGTGGTATCCTTTGGGATTCCCTTCTGCAACTCTCCAGAAACCTACATGTCACCCTCAGAGATAGTGTATGCACAGAACTTGAACACTGGAACTGGTAAAGGGACAGAAAAACTAATGAAAGTGTGGCAAAAGAAGTACTTACCCTACAAGGAAAAGGACTTGCATATTGATAAACCTGAAATGAAATGATGAAAAATTCATGATGGTGCATTGTGGTTTAAGTGCATGTCTTAATGACTAAACCAAATGTGAAATTGGGGCTTAGAATATTCTGCTACCAACAGAAGTAGTTTTTTCCTCCATCTGTTTTACTGGTAGCAGAAACTTACTCTGGTGTCTGCACAGCACCTGAAATTATTTTAAAGTTGCTAATAGTGTTTTCTTATCGAAATGCTCAGATTAATATAAAGCAATGCAATGACAGTAAACAATGCAAAAAGGGAAGATAATTTGTGGCAGCAATGTAAAGGTAGTGTAGTGTAAAGGACAGAGTCTGCTTTACCAGGTATGAATCTCCCTTACATCCTTGTATGTGGGAGCAGGTATTGGAATTTAACCAATAGGCAGAGTAGGTGATGTGGAGTTGAATGTTTTGTGGAACTTCTTAATTTTGAGGGAGTTCCAATGGAGTTTTGGCACTGACCTTGAGTGCTGTGCATGTAATGCTCTGAGGGGATGGAAATACATAGTAAAATGAGAGTACTCAGCCAGAAATGGCAAGAATTTGATGCTTTACAACTGAACCTTTTGGCACATCCTATTCCCCACCTCACTCCTGAACAAAAAAAAGCACAATTTGGTCATGTTTTTTTTTGAAGGTTTGAAGTAAGTGCATGCTTTGGAGCTTGTGATACATCTCACTGATATCTCAATGAAATACACCTAACTGTAATACATTTCATTTTGACCAGGATCCTGGCTGGCTTCAGTCTGCAAGCCAACAAAACACCTGGGCACACAATAAAGAATCCATTGAAATAATTTGGGATTAATTAAAATATACTGAGTGACCCACTAACGTTTAGAAAAACGGTTCATGGATGCCAGTGATGCATTTTGTGAATTCTAGTCTGAGAAAACAGGAGATTTTAGCTCACTCTGTAATTCATTAATTAAAAGTAGCCCCTTCTGGTGTTTAACAGTGCATGAGTAGACTGAAGAGTGTCTGAGCTAAGGGAATTAGAAAGGGAATTTGGGGAGGCAGGAGGCAATTACCTGAACTGGACTCTGACCAGGAGATGGGAGCATTGCAGTGCTTATTAAACCTTGTGAGTAATGAAGAGCCATCTTTAACTGCCCGGTAGAAATGAAAACTGTTGATCTTGGAATGACTTGGATTTCACTTTTCCTGGGAAGAGTTAAATGACTGACATTGTCAGGAAGTATTCACTGGAAAAAAGAATTTCTTTTGTCTAGTGGGCTTCTCTCTGGCAAATTCATTTTCCTCTACAAAAGCTATGGTTAGAGGATCAAGAAGGCTGTAAAGAGCATTCTTCTTGACTTTATAAGTGAGCAGCTTCATTCTTTATTGCCAAAAACATGTTGAGCATTGCAAGATACTTCTGATAACTGCAAAAAAGGGAGTTTGCAGGTTATCATTTTCTTTTTCAGGATATTCCAAATGGTCATACTTTGTGTTTCATGATAGAATCTTTGTATTTGATGATAGAGGATACTAATCAAACTTTTTCCACAATTTCTAGAAATATCCTATTATTATTCTTCTTACTATATTATTATTACCTATTATTACTACTATATTATTACCCATTATTATTATTATTACTATATTGTAATTTTTATTTTCAATGTGAAATCATGATTTTCAAATATTTAATCAAGATTCTGAATCCTGCATTTAGCATAAATATTTAACCTACAGGTTAATGTGGTTTCTTTTTGGTTCATCTGTCTCCTTTAGCTGAAAATTCTTTCCAAAAAAAATTGCAAAACTCTTGCCTAGAGTATAAAGTAGAGCTCTACTGATTCTTTTTTTGTTGTTTTTAAGTAGAGACATAATAGAATTATTTCGAAGGCTTACATTTCTCAGAGAAACATTGGGACTCCACTGATTTCAAGGAATTTTTTAGGAGATTGTGAGAAATCTAAATTAACATTGTCTGTATGTTGTGCCTACCCAGAAACTGTCAGAGTAACCAGCAGAGTTTGCCTGAGGAGGCAGTATGGTTTTATTGATAACCTAAGGATCACCAATCTTGTTTTTTATTCCACTTTAGCTTCCCACTCTGTATCTGTTTCCTTTGGGTTTTTTTTTCCACTGCTTTTGCTTAATTAGGCTGCCAGACCTTTGGTCAGGGACTGTTTTACTGTTTTTCTACACTGTAATTATAATAAGAGTATGTGAGATTGTCAGCACTGTGTAGAATAAATTTCAAGTACTTTAAACCAATTTGAAATTACCAATTTCACCAAGATTCTCATTCAACAAGGCACTTGACTGTGGGGTTCTCTTTTAGCATATGAATGCCACTCTTGATTATTTTAAGGGTTGAATTCAAACACCTGCTGAAGTGCTTTGTAGTGAAATATATTCTAGAGTAAAGCTGCTCAGAAATGCACTTATAAGCAGAGTTTAATTCACTCTAGCTCTATCCATCTTCTGAGACAGACTGACATGTTATGGAGAGGAGCTCAAAGCTCTGATTCTGAAAAGGGGAAATTTCTTTGATCCTCAGTGTTTGATTTGTTTGTCAGCACCCCAGGAAAACCAGGACCCTCATGCCCGACCATTCTGTCAGTGTTACCATTACAAGGATTCTTCCCTGAACAGTCTGATCCTTCTGCTGGATCAGAAGTCCTTTGAGTGACTTATTCAGGGACACACTCCCAGCAGCATAAGGGAGACCCCTCAATGTGTATTTCCACTTCCTGACCCCTCAGCAGGTCACCCACTTTAGTCATGTTCCCAGCTGCTGGTGACTGCCAGTGCCTGGGAAGGACTCACACCAACAGTTCATGGAATAACGCTCTTTATCAACCGAAAATTGTGGCAGGTTAAGTGAGGGATTGTGCAGAGGGCATGGACTTCACACAAGGTGACAACATGCAAAGACCATTATTGTGTAGTGAAAATCCCTTAAATACCATCACACAAACAGGATATGCCATCACACAGACAGGATATACCATCTCACAAACAGGATATACCATCACATAAACAGGATATGCCATCACACAGACAGGATATGCCAGCACACAAACAGGATATGCCATCACACAGACAGGATATGCCATCACACAGACAGGATATGCCATCACACAGACAGCATATACCATCTCACAAACAGGATATACCATCACATAAACAGGATATACCATCACACAAACAGGAATTGATTCACCACAGTGTTCCCCAATCACCTGGGCTATTCTACAGTTCTTAACTTCATGGTAACAGGTAAACAAACCATAATCCTCACTCCTAATAGGTCTAACAGTCTACAAACCCACAATTCTCTCCTAGCCCATCCCTGGTGACCTGGATGTACATTCATAGGTCCAGGGGTCCCCTCCAGGCCTAGGAAAGAGGCTCACTCTGGTCTTCAAGGCCTGCTCCTCTATCACACACACAGTGTAACCCAACAGGTAAGGTTTGAGGACTGCCAGTGAAAGTATCTGACTGCAAAAATGTATTCAGAGCAATTCACAGAGAAGCCCTAATTCCCAGTAGAAGTATCCACTGTGCACAGAGTACATTTCTTACCCACAGGGGAAGAAGATATGTTCAGCCTGTTGAGTGATCCCAGTAGTTATGACGGAGTCCTCCCTAACTTACTCCTGTTCTCAGCTTACTTTTATTCTATTTCTTTATGATTAGGTGGAGCTTGACTGACTCTCAGTCATGTATCCTTTGTTACTGATTGGTGTAAAATTCTCTGGCTTTGCTCTCAGAGGTGTAGTCAATAAAGCACAGAGCACGTGCCCCATGAGGGGTGGTCATATCCTGGTGCGTATGACTTTGGGATGGATATATATGTGTTAATAGAACTGTGTTATAATGAACCAAGTTCATCTGAGGAGGGTGTGCTGAAATCACCACAGTTCTCGGCTCAGCCACAAGACACCTCCTATCTCCTGTGGCTGACAGGCCCTGTCCAGTTTATCAGCTGCAAAGCACCATCGAGATCCCCTCCCTGCCAGGACTTTAACAGAACTCGGCAGCTGTGTTTCCACTCTGCTCCACCCTTCGTGGGCTGTGGCTGCAGGTTGTGTGTATGGGGAACCATCCCAGAGCAGGCTTTGAACATGCCAATAGCATTCCATCCAGGGAGCAGCATTTTACCCTATAACTCCTGTACTATTACACCTTCTGTTTGGGTGTGAATATAACCTCTCAGTGTCCTCCAGTTTTACCCCCAACCATTTTTTCACAGACTTGAGAAATCTATATAAAAATGAATTAGGATCATTTTCCTTGAAAATGAAGTTTTTCTCTTCTGTAAATGCATGAGAGATGCCTAGTCTGTGAGAGATGTGTTTTGTTGCAGTGAATTTCACTAGTCCAGAGAAAGACCTCTAAGAGATAAAGCAGTCTTGCTGTGTTTTAAGTCTAGACTGTCAGCTGTTTGCACCCAGTTTTTGAATGCTGAGGCTTTTACTTATTCAAATGTGGGTAGAAGAGCTGGTTAGTAAGAAAAAAAAGAAAATAAATGTGAAATCTTTGACCACTTTCCCTGACCATTTAACTAGTTATGGCCTAACATCTTTTCAATTTAAAGGCTATTTTTTCCCCCTTCCTTTTATCAATTTTATTTTTAAGTTGCCCAGAGCACAAGTCTTATGAGAAGCAGCTGAGGGTACCGGTGTTCTTTAACCTGAAAGAAAAGGGGCTCAGGGGGAAATTTATCACTCTCTGCAATGACCTGAAAAGTTTTGAGGGACCTTATCACTCTTTGCAACTGTTTGAAGCAAGGCAGGTGTTGATCTTCTCCGAAGTAACAAGCAAAATGGCATCAGGTTATGCTGGGGGAAGTTTTGATTGTGTATTACGAAATATTTCTTCACTAAAAGTGTTGTCAAGCATTGTAACAGTCTTCCCAGGGAAGCAGTTGAGTCACCATCCCTGGTGGTATTTAAAACACACATAGATGTGGCACTCGGGGAAATGATTTAATGTTGGGCTTGGCAGTTCTGGGTTAACAGTTGGACTCAGTGGTCTTAGAGATCATTTCCAACCTAAGCGATTCCTGATTTACCTGGAATAAACCTCCATTCTACACAACTTTCTTTAGATGCAGAATGCTATCAGGAAGATGTGTTAAATTTTATTGCAGCATTTCATAAATGGGTGCTGCTTATTCAAGAAAACCCATTTCAGCAGGCTAAGTGAAAATAAATAGAAAGATATGCATTATTTACCGACCATAATGTGAGTAAGAAGGCTGCATGCACAAATAGCAGATGAAAACCCAGCAGATGTTGCAAGGAAAATTACTGTTTGGGAAAAAGCTCGTCTTCAGGCCCATATGCTGTATATATACACACTTTGTTAAAAACCAAAGGTAAATCTGTTTTTCACAAGAATTATCAACCCCATATTTTACTCTGAGGACTGGAAATCCTGTCATCTGCTTTCTCCAGCAGTAGGACTGTATCTTGATTGCTATCTTCTTTCTTCATGTAAATAGGAGGAAGAGATTAACCTGTGTAATTAGGAGATTGCTTTTGCTTGATTTTCCTAACTGATATTTCCAGCAGACCTAGAAAATAATCAGCAGCTTGCATGGTGTGCATAATGCTACCGAGTAGGAGTTAGCCAGGCAAGCTCTTCCTCACACCAATGTATTGCATACCTGGGGCAGGTGCCCTCCAAAATGGCTCTATCCCTCCCCTCATCATATGAGCAGAGGAGAGAAAATATAATGAAGGGCTCACAGGTTGAGATAGGACAAGGAAAGATCCCTCACCAGCTGGTCTCATGGGCAAAACAGATTTGACTTGAGGAAATTAGTTGAGTTTATTACCAATCTCAATCAGAGCAGGATAAAGAGAACTAAAACAAATCCTAAAAACACCTTCCCCCCCATCCCTCCCTCTTTCCTGGGCTCTATGTCTTCCCCCTCACGTGGGCAGAGAGATGGGGAATGGGAGTTGAAGTCAGTTTATAACACATTGTTTCTGCTGCTGCTCTCTCCTCAAGGAGAGGGCTCCTTTCCCTGCTCCAATGCATGTCCCTACCACTCCATAAATTTCTCCAGTGTGAGTACTTCCCACAAGCTGCCATTCTTCATGAACTGCTAAAGCAGTTCATGAAGATGGGTCCTTTTTCCTTGTTTTAGTCTGTTCACAGTTATATTTTTATTCTTCATGTGTAGTTAAGCAGCTCAAAAAACCTCCCTCCCAAAATATCTACTCTGTCAGAGATGATGTGTCTTGGATGTAGAGTGTTATGTCATTGTCAGGTGTCCCAAGTTAATTAGGGAGGATAAAACAGGGCATAAGAAGCTACCAGTATTCCTGAGAAGTCAAAGACCAAGTGTCAGGGAGAAAAGGGTGGAGCTGTTCTGCAAGAGAAATCAAGATGGGAGCAAGGGTGACAACTCTGCATGCAGGCAAAAGCTTCTGACAGGACTTTTCCTGGCAGTCTGATCCCAGGTTGCACAACATCATAGCAGAGCAGCCTTGATGGCAGTCTCCAAGTATTTGAGTTTTCTTAAGTTTTTCTGACCTTACAGGAACTTTCTCCATCAGCAGAAAGTGTCTAAGAACCTTGCAGACACAAGTCACAAGACAAGGGGAGTGATGCTCAGGACTCCTGCATGGTTCAAGATGACAGATTTTGTATTATTGTCTGGTTTAGGCTTTCTGTGAGAAGTTACAGAACACAAAATTAGGAAGATGGGATAAAACTATTGAAATAAATAATTAAATATTGGGCTGATTTTTATTCTACCAAGAACATTTTCTGCATATAGCTGAATAAACTCAAAGTTTCTATAGATAAATACATTACAGCTGCTGTAAGGAACATCTATAATATGCCATAAATATCAAGGAATTTTGGTATGAAGAGAGTCTATTTCAGAAGATGAGTCATGAATGCATTTTATACACAGGGGAAAACTGTATAATTATATCTTTGTTAATCTATAATAAGAAAATTCTTATACTCTTTTTTCGTGAGTAAGCTACTAAAGAAGCTGGGACTTGGGAAAAAAAATTACCTTTACCTGGTAAATTGGCTTCATGTGACAAGAATAAGGACTATCAACAGGGTTCATTGATTACGTTGTGGAACAATAAATTAATAGTTCATTAACAAAGCTATTAGCCTTAAAATAGTCTTAGGCTTATACAAGAACCTTCCTGATTAAGTCATGGGCTACTGATAGTTGCATGTTTCTCTTAGCAAATGATAATTTGTGAATGGATTTCTATTTTTCAATAGGAAAGTTCAGAACAAGGACCTTGCAGAATCATAGAATGGATCATTTAATTCCAACCTCAAACTCTGCCTCAAACTCTTCAGCTAAAAAAATGCTGAACATTTAAAATGGAGATGGTTTCTTCTAATCAGCATTGCAAAAGAAAGCAAACTTTCCACAAGGTGTCATATATTGACTTGCCTCCTTTTTTGACATTGGATTTAGTGTTGAAGTGTCAAAGGTTCCCCTGGGACTGAAATTCTGTTTTCTACATAACTCTAAGTGGATCTGCTTCACTTGCCGTATTGGTTTAATTTCTTAATTTTTAATGCAGTTAGTCTTGATTTATATCACTAAATGAGAAGGTGTTTTTTAAACCACCAAACATGAGCCACCTGGGTTTTCTTAATTGACAAAATTAGTTGTTCACATATGCCTGCTTTTTATGTGATGGAATTATTTTCTTTAAAGCCCAGGCTTCCATTCAAGAGGAGGAGGAGTAGGAGTTCCTGTTTGCGCTGCTGGTGCCAGCTGAACTGATTTATCAGTGCACTGCTGTGCAATGTTGTGTGGGTTTTCTAACTCTGCTCAGAAACCAGGAATTTCCCTGGCATCTTTAAAAATCAGAATATTTGTTTCCAATTTTCTTTCCAATTTCCAGACTGGTGTCAACCCCAGCATAGCACTCTCTGAGTATTTGTGTTACAGATAATTCTGTCTTGCTCAGTTCTGTCTTGCTTGAACTGGTGCTTCCTGTTTTAGGTTTGGGACAGGTCCATGGCACAGAAAAGACACAAACAACTGGAAGAAACCTCTTGAACGTTTTCCTTTGCAAGGTTCAGTATGTTCATGTTAGTCCACCATGTCTGGGAGGCAAGAGTTTACAAATGAGACATTTCTAGAGAACAAATGTTTTAATTTTTACATTTTTCAAGGAGCATTGTGCATACATTTGGAATGTCTCTGTCTGGAAGATGAGAAGTAAATCTAAGTCCTGTGAGGACATTCTGAGTGTTCATTATTATTTTATTCTTACTAAAAGAGTGCCCAATTAAAGCAATATTTTACGGTTATTTTACTGACTTCCATTGTATTTATTTTTGTAATTGCACCCTGAATGATTATAAAATTAGAGAGGGGTTCTTTCTCCCACTTGCCTTATGTTCCTGACAAACACCAGGGTAGAAAGAGCTCCCTTCTTGCTCATCCTTGCCTTTCTGGTCCTTTTTCACTGTCATGAATAAGCAGACTATTTGTACATTTATATTGATGCTATTGAATGACTTATCTGGTCAAAAGGACAAGCCCAGCTTCTCTTGAGGATGCAGTAATAGTGACATATTTATAGTGATATTTATATAGTTATATAGAAAGATATATACTTTCCCTCTTCCTTTTCTGTATAACTTTCCTAGGCTTTCTAATGTTCCCAAAGAATAGCATCAATGAATAGCTATTTCTGGACAAATTAAATGTTAATAAGTCCTTGTTACAGATGTCAAGAAAAGTAGCACTAATTGAATAATGCATGACAGTTCACTGATAAGAATCAGTGACCCAGTCTAAAAAGCCTAAAAATTTCAGATTCAGGTGCTTGCTTAGGATAAATTACCATAGATTCCATGTTACAAACCCAGCCAGCAGCCTTTCTGCTTTAGTTGCTTAAAGGATACCATGGTGCAGTGTCTCTCTCATTTGATTTTAGTTTGCTTTCTTTTAAAAAAGAAATACCTATTTTAGAAGGTATTACTCAATTCCTTTGAAAACATGGGAAAATATATACATTAGATTACTAGAGTCCTAGAAAAAAAATCAGGAAGTGTAATGTGTTTCTTAGTTTATTTTTTAATGAGGAAGGCTATCTTCATTAATCTAGGGAGAAAGGCTTGGATAAGCTTGATGTAGAGTTTTCTCTGTAATGTTTAAGTCTATTCTTTTCCTCATAGAGCTGATTCAGAGATAAATGCACAGAATGGAATGAGTCAGCTCTCAGTAGTATTCTTAATGAAGAGAAAATGTTCCTGTCATATTTGTATCTTGATAAAAATATTCCATAAATCTGAGGGGAGAAGCACGCAGAGTATTTTTATTAGTTTGCATATATGTGACAAATAGCACAATTTTGGAAGGCCACTTAGCATGCCTTGTAAAATGTTGTTTTATTGGCCATACTTACAGTTTGATAACATTCTGATTTTTTTTCCCTGTTCCTTACTTGTAAAAATACAAATATTTTTGGTGTATGAGTTACAAGTTTACATACATTTTTGTACCACTACTGGGATTTTTCTAACACTTTCTTAATAGCATTTTATGTTGTGTGATAGACGTAACTAGAGAATTTTGCTGCAAAATAACTATAGAAAGGTCAGGAGAATTTGTTCTCTGAATAATTCCATAGTTTATCTCAGTTTCTGCTGAAAGAAATGTGATGTATTTGAAATCTGAAGGGGAAATCAATGCATGTTTAACATATTATCCCTCCAACTTTTGTGAATCCTTCAATAGAAAAATAGAGGTCTACCCTTTGTGCTTCATTTCAATGAAAGATCTCTGCAGAACAAATTTCCCCCTTTTTAATCTGTTTTTGTCAGGGTGAGTGGGGAATAAAGAAGGGTAGAGATGAGCAATTTCTCCCCTCTTTGTCTCTTGGAATTTTACTCCTGTAAAATGGTATCTGGGAAGAGATCAAGATAAAAGCTAAGTTCAGAGCTAAATGGTCAGGGACTGGAACCTGTGGGAACTGAGCACACCAGGAACAATCAGTGTCTCTCCACAAGTGTCTCCATGAGAATTAGAGGTGGAAACTTCATCTGGAACCCACCAGATCAACTGTATTTAAATTTACAACATAAATCTACTGACCTTAATTCTCGAGTGCAGTTACTGGGTTAGTCTGTACTGTATTTCCTGTACTGAACAGAGGAGATATTGCCCAACAAAAGAAAGAAATGGAAGTTTGTGATATATGAAGTTCTCTCCCTCCAGTGTCTCTCTTGAACATACAATGATCTCATATATCTGGTTACTTGGTTTACAGGACCTGGCAGCAGAACACCAACAATTTATGCTTTCCTTCCCTAAAGACAGTAAACAAAAAGGTGTTTTCTTCTGGGCTCCTGTCCGTACTGCTGATGTTATTTTGTATTAATTGTGTGACAGGGAACAAGTTAAACTGAATCTGTAGTTAAAAACTGTCAGGTTGACAACAGATTTATTTAGAATGCATTTAAAAAACATTAGTGGAGGAGAAAGATAAGCTCAATTTGATGGATAGAAAACTCTAAATGGCCTTGAGATTTTCAGTGTTTCTGTCAGTGAGGGCTTGATGGAAGACTGCTTAGCTCTTATCAATGAGCTTTTTCTTGCAGTCGGAATGAAACATTTTTTTACCCCACATTGAATCCCTCATACTAATGGTGGCTTTCTGTCCCACCTGCACTACCCACATTTTTGCCCTGTTGACCTGGTTGTTCTTCCCACAGTCCATTCCTCCATTCTGTTTCAATTTTTTAATTTTTAAATTTTTAATATTGATACTTATCCAATATTTTTAATATTTTTATCTTAATATTTTTAATATTAAAAATATTTTTTAACCATTTCTTACTCTTGACTAAATTAAACACTGCAGCACTGATCTGTTTTGGAACTTGTTTGAACATCTCAATTTTCCACGCATCTTTGAGATGTTGGTACAAGTGTGGTCTACTCAGTTACTTTGAAAGTAATGGATTAAAACCACTCCAAGAGTTGTTCTGAAATTGTTGAGCCTCTAGATAGAATAAAGCTGGATTTAAATATCTTTGTGGAAGACAAGAAGCTTCCACAGTAAAAACTACCAAATTATGATGACACCAAGTGTTGTTGTTTTTTTTTTTAACCAAGTCTTTGAAAACCTCATTATCTGGGTAAATGTAATTATAGACATATAGTACAAAGCTCTTGGTGAACTTGCAAGAAACTGGAGAAAAGCATGAAAGCAACTCCAGATACAATAGGATTTTGTGGAATATATTAGCAATTCCTATTTTTAAGTGAAGGTATACTCTGTTACCCTATGTGTGTCAAAAATAGAAAAGTTGGTTTTTTTATACCAGTAGAAGCACAGTCTGGAAGTATCATTGGATGTTTGGGTGTGATTTGGAACAAAAGGATCTCCCAAGCACTGTATCTTTGTACATTCAATTCTACTAAAATAAGGATAATACTGCAAGTGGGACAAATTACTCAAGGAAGTTCTGGTAGCTGTATCACCGTAAGTAATACTTTAACATGAGAATAGGTTAAAATAGGATCTAAAGAGCCTGATTTTGTAGATCTGTTGATCTTATTTTCAGTAATCTGCAAACAAAAAGCCATATTGACTTTCTTTAGTCTTGGCAATTTTTATAGATGTGCACACTTAATAAAATTACAAAGTTACCTAGGTGAGTAAATTATTTTAAACACCCACAGTTAATAAAGTTACATTGTTTACTAGTTAGTTAGTTAGTGTTCAAGTTAAGTTCTGAAATTGGTAAGAGTTAATTCAAATGCTCACGAGATGTATGGGCAATCCTTTGTACTAAAAAGACAGCAGAGAGATCAATATATAAGTTATAAAAAAGGAAGTTCCAGAAGTCTTCTTCAAGGACGATGGCATCATAAAAGGGCGTTGATTGGTAAAATAAGTGAACCAATGATCTGCAGAGAAGCAAGAATGATTGGTCAAGAATGTATCATCAAACGAGCCAATGAGAAGACACATAGAATGACCAGTGAAAGAAAGGATTGAGAACGGGCCAATCCTGACCCAAGAAAGGGTATAGAAGCACTTTTAGTGCCTCCCACCTGGTCCTCCTGCAGCGAACTTGTGTCTAATTAGGGATCACCCAGTGTTTCACAAGCGCTGTTGTTTTCTGCTTGCTGTTGGAAGCTTGGGCTTCAGCCTTCAGTTGTTTGTTTGTCTATTTATTTTAATCAAACACTTAACCAGTCTGGTGACTGGCCCCTTTATTTCAGCTCTTGTGGCATCCTCTGTTCTCATCCTCTCCCACATATTTTGAAAGATTGTGTTCCTGGTACTACTTTAACAACAATTCCCTTATTATTTTTTTATTTGTAGTGTACTTGTGTGAATGCTTTCTGTATAATAACTTTGCACTGAATTTTGAGTTATTTCTTATAAATCCCCATGCAATAGTCTGCTAATTTTTCTTGGTACAGAGAAAAAGATCCTACTTGGGGCAAGCAGGTTGAGCATTGGCAGGGAACGGTTGTGAAGCAGCGCTGAGTAACTGCATTTTGGTTTTGTGTGCTCAACGAAATATTGGGAGATGATTCAAAATATATTTAAAATGAGCCTCAGACCTCAAGACACCAGTCTGTAACTTTTATTCCTGTGTCTATGTCCTGAGTCTCTGAATAAATCTGAACTATTTAAGGAGTGCAGTGGTAGAAGTCAAACTTCTGGTAAACTATCAAATTAGATTAAATTAGATTAAATTGCCCTTCCAGGTTATTTTACACTTCATAAATGTCCATGCTATACTCATAGTTAGAGCTGACCAGAGTGGGGATTTTCCTGCCAGGAGAAAAGTAAAGAAAATAATTTTTTGAAACCTTTCCTTCAATAAGAGTAAAGCCAAAAAATTCCAAGGGCACCTCAATTGTGAGCCTATATGATACTGACAGGCAGGTCTTAGTGGGAAAGCAGAATGAGATCCAGTAAAGAACAACAAAAATTATTTTTTATGGGTTTTCTGGACTGTCTATTATGGTATGATCCTTTCACAGCACAGAAATGAATGTTGCTTAAGAAGCATCCATTCAGTGCTTTGATCTCTCAGTGAAAGTCCCATGTGCTGCACTCTAATCTGACTGAAATGCTGACTTCTTCCTCCTTCTTAGAGAAACTTCTGTTGGATTAAAGGGAAATGTAGAAAGTCAGGATGTTATTTTAGGAGGGAGGGCCTGCTAGAGCTCTGGGAGGTTATGGGGACTGAGGTAGGTTTGCCTGTAGTGGAGTAGTGCAGAGGCTCTCAGATGGATATCATGAGCTGTCCTGAGGGACTTCAATCTTTTCCAGCTCTTGACTGCAGAAGGCTTAGTTTCCCTTCCATCAGTGCCTTTAAACTGACTTTTTATCCCCCTGAATTGCACAATATTTTACAATTAATGGATAAAAATAGGTGAACAGCTGCAACAAAGCCCACAAAGGATCTTTTAAAATGCTCTTTTTTAGGATTATTGACTTAAGCAGGGCTGGGATCGATGGAAAATACAGTCTTGATTTCCTCAATGCACAAACGAATGGAAATCGATAATAACCTCTAGGAAGGGAAAATCAAAGTTCATGGGTTCAGCAGCTGTGAGAAAACTCATCAGCTCCAGAGCTGAGCATGCATGTTGTCAAAACAGATTGGTACTAAACAAAAGTACACTATTTGAAATAATTTTGTTTGGCTTATTTCTGCAGTAACTGCACTGGCTAATCCTTATTAAACTGCAGGAAGGAAGGGAAATAATTCCTCACTGTAAATTAATATCAAAGAGTAAACAGCACCTGCAGGAGTACGAGGATCTATCCCTAATGGATTATGGACAACTCAAAAAATACAGCAAAGTGGCCAGTGGTAGTAACTGGTGGTTCCTTTTGACATTTTAATAGGAAAAGGAATTCCTGAGGCTAAGGGAATTAAGATCCATATCCAAGGAAAGGACAATACAGAAAAGTACAAGGACTACCTTGAAATAGTTTTATACCTAATTCTTTCATTATGTCATGTTTAACTTCAATTGAAGAATCCAATTGAAATTAACAGATTGAAATCATAGCAGATTGCAACTCATAAAATATTAATTAAATAAAATTCAACTAGAACTTTCAGACACAGGAAGCTATTGAGGCCATAAACATAATATTTAGGAAATGATAAAGTAAGTATTTATACTGGATATCAATAGCTGCTCTAATTAATGGCCAGTAGTTATGGCAGGATTTCAAACAGTAATTTCTTGGAGATGAGGTTATTCTGCATCTTCTACCTTGTTTGTGTTGCATTGAAGGCCAGCTGAAGGTGCTAGTTTGTCCAGGCTGGAGGAGACAAAGGGCAGATCTCATTACCATTTACAAAAACCTAATTTTGAAATTCTTTTTGGTGAGGTTTGTTTGTTTGTTTGTTTGTTTGTTTTCTTATTTCTTTAACCATGAATGTGTCAAACACCCCCTGATATGTGAGGGTGGAATAACCTGTTTGGAGAGGTTGTGGGATCTCCATTCTTAGATGTATTGAAAAAGTGCTAAGAGAAGGCCATGAGCCATACAAGCTGGCTATAATTCATAGTTAAATGAGAATCCTATAAAAAATGCTTCTAAAAATTTTCTTGTCAGAAACTAACCTGCTTGTGACATTTATCTTCATGCCTAGTATTTGTTACTTAGGTCTAACAGGGCAAATGTCAAATGTTTCCAGTAGTCCCATGCATTTTCAGGGGGTTTTATGTCTGGAAAGGGTTTTTTATCTGTTATTTTAATGCAGTTGTTTGCTTCTATTTTCTCTGTGTGCTTTCACTGACCACTTAAGATAAGGAAGTGCAGTGAGTCCTGGCTGATATGTTATTTGCAATGTGAATATCTCTAAAGCTCAATTCTAGTTTATTTGAAAGGTCTCTATGTGACTCTTCTTGTGGTAGACTGTCCTGCAATGCTTCAAAGATTATATAATGATGACAGTGTTTCTCTTGTGTACAACTGTAACTTCTTACACTGTAATTTCTTTAAAAAATCTTTTAAAAAATTACTTCTGTGTTAGAACTAGCATTCATCCAGTACCCAGTTGCAAGGTGGTTATATTAAGCACTGCCAAAACAAATCTTCTATAATTCTGAAACTGTGTGCAAATGATATTTTATTCAGCTTCATAACACCTTCAGCTAATTCTTAAATGTAATCTTTCAATGATTCTGTCACTCAGTTGTCTAACAAGTTGCTCATAGCATAATGAAGATTATTCTTAGACAGTGAAAGACAGAACAAAGCCACCTTCATGGAGTTTAGAGCTCCTTTTTTTGGAGATGCATTTTTGTTGGGGAAGAACATATGTGAGTGTTGATGCTTTGGGGAGCTGGTTCTGAAGTAGTGTTTTCTGAAGGAAACCTAGTAGAGGGGTATATGGATAATGGGATACTGTGGGATTGAAGGCAAGGAACTTTCAAGTGTGTTCCTGAGCTCTTTAGCAGAGGGAAAGGAGGAATTTTAGCAACACTGGAAAGAGGAAGTGAGATCATTAATGGACTTACGGATTCAATGCAGAAAGGGAAGTGAAAAACAAGGATCATGGAATGGTTTGGTTTGAATGGGATCATTAAAAGCCATCTAGTCCAAACCCCTGCAAGGAGAAGGGATAGCTTCAACTAGATCAAGCTGCTCAGAGTCTTACCCAACCTGATCTTGAATGGAAACATGGGGCTCTACAGCCTCTCTGAGCATCCTGATCCAGTGTTTGACCATCCTGTTCATGAAATATTTATTCTTTATATCTATTCTGAATCTACCCTCTTTTAGTTTAAAACCACTACCCCTTCCTGTTGCTGTAGACCCTATTAAAATGTCTGTCACCATCTTATAAGACCTCTTTAAGTACTGGAAGGCCTCAATAAGGTGTCCATAAAGCCTTCTCATCTCCAGGGTGAACAACCCCAACTCTCTCAGCCTTTCTTCCTAAGAGAGGTGTTCCATCTCCCTGATCATTTCTGTGTCCCTCCTCTGCACCTGCTCGAGCAGGTCCTTGTCTTTCCTGTGCTGAGGACCCCAGGACTGAACACAGAAGGGTTTCACCAGACCAAAGCAGAGAGGCAGAACCAGCTCCCTCAGCCTGCTGGCTATGCCTCCTTTTGTGCAGCTCAGGATGCAGTTGGTTTTCTGGGCCGTGGATGCACACTGATGGATCATGTCCAGCTTTTCATCCACCAGTCCTGTCAAGTCTGTCTCAGTAGGTCTGCTTTCAACCCCTTCATCTCTCAGCCTGGATGGGCAAAAGAGGTTGGCCTGAAAGTAAGCAATCAGCAAAATATGAAGATTTTTTTGTTGTTGTTGAATTAATTCACTTGTGACCTAAATTGCTATCAAAACACAAATGTGTACAGAAATGTGGAACACTTGAAGAAATGTGCAACTTGTAAACACCAAATATTTTCTCTAAGCCTGTTTGCATTTCTAGCACATTTCTGCCTGATTGTTCTATTTCCATTTGATAGGAATACCAAATGAAGCATTACTGTAGTTGCAGCTCTATGAACATTCATTTGTGGTGCTGCATTTAACTGTAAAGGCATTAATGACCAGTATGATATGAACAGGGAATGATGTAATTTAGCGGAAGCTTAAAGAGACAGAGATCTTTAAAGAAGCCAGGAGATAGGAGGTAGAAACTTCTGGGACAAATTACCACCATTCATATCTTATGAGCTATCACCATAGGTGACAGAGCCACCAGCCAATCTCACTTTTTCTCAGAGAAATTTTCTCCGCTGGTTTGGAGCTACCCTGGATGGTGTTGGATCCCTGGATCAACTCTGTGCACTCCTACCTTCCTGTTTTTCTCTTCCAGGGGGAAGGTGGAGCTGAGCAGGGCTTTCTCTGCCATCTGGTTTTCTTTGTTCCCAGGGAGTCCATGGCATTCAGCACCTTTCTGTCTGGTGCTTATTACTGGTATCTTGGTCGTTGCTGTTTTGTGCTTTAGTAAACTGTTATTTTTTCACTTATGTCTTCTCACATTCATCTCTCCTTATGGGTGAAAGGGAATGGGATTAAAAATACATGGGGAGGTAACTCATTTTGGAGTGTTTGCCCCATAAATTGTCTTAAACCAAGACAAAAGTGTAACTCCAAATTCCTAGGAAGACACATTGTAAGACTTTAATTGCTATCTCAAAATGCATCTTGGCTAGGTTGTGTTGCCTGGACATGTAAATACATCTCAAACTCAGACAAGGGTGAAACTCACCCAGCAGTCTCCAGAGGTGTGAGATAGTCAAGACCCCCCATTTGCTGATGTAAATAATAGGGGAATAAGGATCTTTAGACAGGGCTAAGAGCCAGCCCTGTGAACAGGAAGACTTGTGGGGCCAGAGGAGCTGTGAGACTTTAGAAAAAGCTGCTCCAGGGAGCAGACTGTTCAGCAACTCACAGCTGGTGAACCAAGGGGGATGTGGTCCATCCTGTGCTGGATGCTGAAGAGGATCAGTTTTGAAAATGTGAGGTAGATACCCACTTGCCCATGTAGTGTAGCCATCATCATATTGCAGCCTGCTATTTCAGCTCTGCTTCTGTTGTCTGAGTAATCCTTTAATATGGTCAGAGACAAATGAACTTGGAAAGGAAGCAGAGGAGACTCACAACAGTGGCTTGTGGTAAGCACAAAATGAGGAGTAGAAAGGGTTTGGCCTGAGGCCAGCACACTCTAAAGTACAGGGCACCCTGCTGTCATGCTGTCACCTGGGCAGCAGGGGTTTGAAATCCAGGGTCAAGAGACCCAAAGGCCAGAGGTCAACTTGAGCAGTTTAAATGTGGAACAGGCTAGGTCCAGACCTGGGTATGGCAAACACTGGAAACAGACTCGTGTGGAAGCAGATGTGCCTGGAATGCCTAAATCTAGAGCTCTGGAAAGTGTGACTGTCTGGAAGGTGAAAATTTCTTTTTGGTTTTTTGAATCACAGAATCACTTAGGTTGGAAAATACTTCCAAGATCATCGAATCCAACCATTAACCCAGCAGTGACCACTAAGCCATGTCCCTAAATGCCTCACACCGTGTTTGCTTGTAAATTTTTTTTGTCTTTGCAATGATCCTTCCAGAAGGCAGGTGAAATAAAATTCCTAATACTTTTTCTTCTGAACAACATTTCCTTCAGTACCTGTCCACGTGCTCTCAATTGGCATGGAAACATGATGCTGAAGCTCTGACAGGTCACCTGCAGGGCCTAGTGTTTCCAGCGCCTCTCCTGTCTCCCTGCAGCTGATCCATTGTCTTCAGCTAAATACTAATTGGAAACTGAGCACAAACTGGGGCAGTGTTCAGAGACAAGAAGAAAGAACACTTTGAACTCCTAAATAATGAATGCAGCAGGCTGTAAAGGAAAAACGGGGTAGTGGAGGGAAGCGTAATCTGAAATATGGAATGCTATCTGATTTTCCCAGTATAATTTCCTTGGCCCAATCAATCAGTGGCAGATTTTGCCCTGTTTTCACACTTCTATGGCAGTAGCACACATTGAGCAACATTTGCTTTTTCATCTGCTCATGTAACTGTGGTTATAATAATGCCCAGGTTAAGAATGAATGTCTGCCCTTGGATAAGAGTACAGTGGCATATTTATACATTTTAAGAAAAATGAGTCAGAAGTTATTAACAATTATATTGATATGCTCTTATTGTATTTATTAGGTCAATTTATTAGACTGAATATATTTTTCACATCTCATTGTAGAAATATTTGTGAATGCTGGTCTCTGCTACTAATTAAATAACCCCCTACTTATGCATAAGAAAAATGTGTTTGTAGGTATTTGCTGCCCCTAAGCTCAGAAAAGGAAAATTATATGAAAAAATACGGAGAACATGTTAAAGATTTCTCTTCACTTAGTTGTTCTTTGAGCTGCTGCATTCTATTTTTTTTCTGTGAAATAATAGTGAAGACCTGCTGGAGAAATCCTTTTATTCTGCTTTGCCTGGTGCCTTTTTCAATCATTTACATGAGATCTTCACCACAATTGTGTGATATTGTTGCCCAACTATTTCAGCATGACTTTGTTGAAGTACTTTGTCACAGAGGTTCATTTAATGGGAAGACTTGAAGGGGGTATCACTCACATCTTTTATTGCATGCACGTTTGGCACAAATCCACAAAATTGACAGTCACAGCTTCAAAGTGTCCCACAGTAGCACAAAGAGCCTCTTATTGTGTTGGACTATTGTTTTAACATGTCAGAGTGTATTTTAGAAACAATATGATTGCCTGTGGATAATGCTCTTGGCCTCATTGTGCTGATTAAATAGATGCTTGGTTTGCAGGGAGTTCTGTAGCTCTCTGTTCAGCCTGACCTTTTCTCCTGGCTGCAATGAACCAGGGCCCATTAGCATTTGTTCTGCTCGTTAGAGTGAGAAGTGATTGCCAACCTGAAAAACACCAAATAGCCCAGTTAGTACATGAGCTGCTTTTCTTTTGCCTTGGCCTCCACCCACTGCCACTGAATATCCTGAACAAATGCTGGAGACAGTTGGCAATATTGAGGAATAATTGATCTCTGCATCTGGAACAATCTGTTTGGCACAAGCTGGCACTTCAAGAGAGAGTGTTGTGATTCTCTTTGTCCCTTTGTCACATTTTGTCTTATATAAATATTTCTCTTTAGTACTGAATCTTCCATGTAGTTGGAGGAACACAATGCTAAGGTGCTGTAAGTGGGGTTCAGAATAACCCTAGCCTAAAAAGCAGCAAAAACCAGATCATATATATTCAGAAAAAAGAAAGTCTAAAAGGTCAAATCTTGCTTTACAGCTCAAAGCACATTTTTTAACTGTTCTAGCAAACCTTGGTCTTCTTCCTCTTTGATGACATGGGGGTCAGTCATGACAGGGAATTGGTATGACCGTGCCACAACTAACAGTGCGGACCAACCTTGTTAAATATGAATTAACTTCTCTTGTCCCAGTGAAGATGTTTTAAACAAACACCAATAGAATGAAATCAGAATCTCATTATAAAGTTATGCAATGTACAGCAGCTTAAAAGAACAATATTTTTGACATAGCTGGGGCAGTGAGATGGGTCTGTGCTGCCTCAGCCTTCCTGCTTTGGGTGATGCTCTTCAGGCCATCTCATTCCCTGCTTACAGGGCTCAACACATGCTGCTACCCTCTGCAGTGCTGGGTATGACCTTTAACATCCCCCTGGGTGAAACTGGAAATAACTGGAGGTATAATGAAAGATCTTAACGAGACATGCTTTGTCTTTTAAGAAAGAAAAAGTGTGCAAAAAGTGGTTTCATGAGATCAGAAAGAGTTGGATAATCTGACATTTTGTAACTGTTCTAATTGTCTTCCTGCTGCTAAACAGAGTATCCTCTCAGATCCTCTGTTCTTTCATTTAGAGAGACTTGAGTCACTTCACTGAAAATAGAGGTCATATCCTCAGTTTGTATATATTATAATTCATAGTTATATTTGTTTCCTCACCTGGGAACACATCCCACATTGTCTCATAAACTTGTAAATATGGAAATAGATAAAAGCAACTAAGTGGGAAGAGGTTTCCATATGTAATGAGGTGGATGTGCTCAGTTTCTGTTAAAATCTCCAGAATGATCTCTACCACAACATTATTTACTCCAGTGTCTGTTCTTAAGCACCAGAGCTCCTGCTTTAGCAATGTGTTAATGCTTTATCAACCTTTCAAGCTTAAAGGTTTTAAACATAGTGCTGAAAACAACTTCAGCTAAGAGGTGAATCAGAAACTTTGATATTCTGGTCTATCATCCAGGTAGAGAAGATGTGTTCTATAATCCCTTCAAGTTAAGAGAAATTGGCATTCCTTGATAATAAATTAATATTTTCTTTAAAGAAAAATAAAAATAGGGTGGATACAGAGCTCAGAGATAAGAAGTGAATTACTGTACTTTTGCTGCAGTGCAGCTGTGAAGAATGAGCTGTGTACTGAAGCAGTGGATATGTGAGAACAGTTAAGTTAATATTGCCTCCCTTAGTAAATCTTACCTTTAGCTGCATGTCCTTCACTGTATTTTCCATATTTTATTGGTTGAATAGCAAGCTTTTGCCACAAATGGCTGAAGGAAAACAGATAAATGAAAGCACTCTGAGAACTGATAGTTCCTCTAGTCCTGCAATAGCCCCATTAGTTATTGCCTGGACAGCCAATTCTGTATTTCATTGCATAGTGATGCTCTTTCCTTCTGCCTACAGGAGCATTGCAAAGTGGGACTTTTAAAAGAAAAAGGAGAAATAGAAGTTCTGCCTTGTTTTCTTTCTACCTCTTCTCTTTAAATGCTCTTTAAAGTTCTTTGGAGAGAAGGGGATGAAAGGCTATGATTTCTTGGAAAGGTAGCATGCCTTTTGAGTTTTGATCTGCATCAGTGGTTTTTTGGTCTTCTAGCTGTCAATTTAGCTTAGAAAAAGAAATGATGGCTTAGATTTGTCTGCCACATCTCATCAGGGCATTTGCTGTTCCTACAGCAGAGCTGTTCTTTCTCTGCAATTCAGTTCCAGCCTTTTTGGTACTAACTGGGCAATGATGTGACAATAGGGTGATGCTTTCTGTTCATTTTTAGCTGTGTTATTTAGCTTGGGATGACAGGTCCTTCTGCTGTCCTGACTAATTGCAGACATCAGAAAATACGGTGTGATATCTAGGAGGAAGAGAGAGATCTGGCTTCTGGCCCAGTTGTATGATTTATGAACGAGTTCATTTCTGCAGCTACAACTCTTCCATTTATTTGCATCACCTGAGCAAGATGTGCTGTAAAGCAGAATGTTGTTGATAACTTAGAATGAACTTTTGGACTTTGCCATGACTACGAGACCACTGAGGTGCCAGACTGCAGCCTGAGGCTTGAATCAAGGCTGGGTTTTGTTTCCCTGAGGAAGTCACTGAAT
Organism: Drymodes brunneopygia; assembly: GCA_013400955.1. NCBI lineage: Eukaryota > Metazoa > Chordata > Aves > Passeriformes > Petroicidae > Drymodes > Drymodes brunneopygia. Next base: position 2,270,565 of record VZTZ01008985.1, on the reverse strand, counting down.
CTCTCCTTGCCTCAGTGGGTGAGAATTAATTCATTCATGTTTCAAAAATGCTTCAAGACTGTCACCTGGATGGAGTCATAGCAGTGCAGAGTGTGAACAGTGCACCACAGGATGGCTCAGCAAACCAGGGAAGCACTGAGGCATGTACAGAGCTGAACAATATCCCAGGTATTGTTCAATCACATTTATGCCCTAAGGGATTGGAGTGCTGAACTGTAAATGTGTGCTCTTTCCTTTGAAACACATGGAACAAAATGAATAATTTGTTTACTTGCAAGCTGACTGTCTCTTTGATAGTCTTCATACCCACAATTTAAGTGTTGCAAGTGAAATGTAGTGTTACATTATCCATATGTGACTCCTTAATTTTTTTTTTCTTTTTGAGAAATAGAGTAAAAGTAAATTGTTGTTTGCAAAGTAAACCTCCTGGGTTAAAATTCTGAGAGGACATCTTGCTTGAATAGGAAAATATACGTATACAATTGCATATCATTCCTTCTCATGCCCACTGCTATGCTTGCAGGAATAGCACAGATCTGATGATTCCTGCCATTGGTGGTTGGTTTAAAAGAGGGATGTTAAATGTCAAAACTCTCCTAAATGTCTTCTCTTTTAAGACCTATATATTCACTATTGTTTTCTAACTAGGATTTTCTTTTATGACCTGATAAGAAATCTTAAATCCAGAGCATTTCTGTTATTTATGGCAACATTTAAACAACTTAAATACATATTTGGAAAGAAATTAATACTTTGAAAAGAATAGCACTTAGAAGAATTTTCCCTTTAGCATTAGCAGTAAATTTGTCAGCAGACTTTGGTTTACTTAGGTTTTTGATTTTTTTTCAGCAAATGTTTTTAAATGCCTGCTCTTTTGATTGTTGGTGAATATTCAGTGTTTGAGCTCTGTGCCTACAGGCTATTGATCTTATAATGCTTTTTCTGCTCCTTGATTAGACAAACCTGTAAGCACTCTGGCTCAAATAATTGCGTGGGTGAAGCTGAAGCTAGGTGGCCAGAAACAGTTCTTGGGTTTTTAAAATTTATCCAAAGCCCTTGGTCAGAAAAACAGGGTCACTCAAACATTTCTGAGAACCAAACAAAAGGGCTCAAGAGGGGCTGAAAAAGAACTTAAAATAGCCAAAGAAAGTGATGGATATACGTTTTTCAGCATTTTCCTTGTTGTATTCACACTAGAGAATTAAGGTCACAGATTATGTAGATTCAAATGATCACATCTGTAAATAGCAGTAGCATTAAAGATGATTGCCTGGACTGGGAGAACTAATTCTGTTAAACCTCATCCCTTACCTGTGACCCACAAAAATTCCACTGGGTTTGCTCCCCCCAGTGCCAGTGGGGATATGGGCAGCAGTGTGTTCTCCATGAGTGAGCCTGCAGCTAATTGGTGCCTGGGTGCTCTAGGCATCTGTAAAAAGAAGGATATGCTCTCCCTTTCCAACAAAGCCACTGAGATCCCTGCCATGCCAAGGGCTGGGAATAAGGAATAGAAGAAAACTATTAACTAGGGCAAGAAATGCTGCTCCATTCCTGGGCTGTGAAAGCCCCTAGTAAAAAGTAAAGAACATTGGAGCTCCAGAAAACACTGTTGGAACTGGGATCTGTGTCCTTTGAACCTGTCAGCTGTATCTCATAAGCTCTCTGTCATTCCTGCAGAGTGTCAGGGAGAGGAGCAGGAATTGTGCTTTTCATCCATCAGGCTGTTGGGAAATGTCAAGCTGTCGGGCTCTGACGGTGGGAGCCAGCACAGCCACTGGAGTCAGGGAGTGCGAGATGCGGCTCTCCGCTCTGTGCCACTGTTCTAGACACGACCTCAGCTGCCTGCACCAGCTGGGGCTCACACAGAGCATGGCAGGAGAAGGGTGGGTGCCAATAAAATACTGCTCATATTCAGTGGTGCAACCGTGAAAGTAGGAGGGAAACTCAGATCACCCCAGCCCAGGTTTTATGCATTTAACTGTTTCTAGACATGTGCTGTTTGTGTATCTTCACCAGGGCTCATGAAGTGGTTTGTGCTGGGACTGATAGAAACTGAATTATTTATTTCATTTAATGCAGATATTCATAAACCATGAAGACTGTGACAGTGTTTGTTCTTACACTCTGTCAAACACTGAGGTTTGCAAAATATGTGATCTTTTTCGAGGTCTTCCCTTTCACAGGGAAGTGAAAACAAAGATTTGGTGAAACTAAATGAAAATTTTGCTCCAGGACTCTCGAGGTATTGGTTAATCACCCTGATTGGGCTACTCAAAAATTTAAAGCAGGCAAATCACAAATGAGTTGCAAATAAAAGAGTTTTCTTATTTAACATCTTTATACAGTTCTTTTTCTGGTGTGCTGAGCAGCCCAGCTGGCCAATATGACACCCCTTTTGTTGCTTTCCATGTAGTGGGTTTCTTTGTTGGCAGGCCTGATCATTTTGGGACTATTTTGAAAGTACCTATTCATGTGAACTCTCTTAAAAAAAGAAAAAAAAAATGGGAATACTGTACTGCCAGTCCTGTGTAGTGAATAGGAAGCTAGAAGGCTGATAGAGCTGGACAGAATGAGCTGCGCTGCAGAGCAACAAGGAGATGGGCAGATTCCTTTTTGTCCACTTGATTCACTGGTTTCTTTTCCATTTATTCAGCTGCATTTACTCTCCAGGACATCTGTGCTGCAGCCATTTCTCACCTCTGTTTATTTGCCAATATAAGGTGTGTATATATGATAGTCCTCTTGCTCAAACTGAGAGTAGCATCGAAAACTTTTCTTTTGTGTAGCAGAATATACAGGGTGCTTTGAAGGCCCTTCAGCGAGGCAGCTGTAGTGATCTAAGACTTCAAGGCACACAGAGCACTCAAGGACACAGGTTGAAATTCTGCTCTTGGCCTTGAGCTTTGCTTTTACACTTCCTTGTCAGCTTTTCTTTTGCTGCCTTCCAGTTTTGAAGTTGCTGATATAAGATGATCCAATATGATGTTCTCTCCATAGTGGCAAAAATCGCCCGACTTACCACAGAGAAAGAAGCACAGACAAAACCAAAAACACCAAGAAAACCCCCAACCACAAAACCCAACCAGCAAACCAGACAAAACCCCAGATGTCTGAGATTTTGGTGTTCCCCATAATGTCAGTTATGCAGCTGCTTCAGTCCTTAAAAAGATGTCCAGTCCTGGCTCACTGGGAGGGGGAAGCCTCTGGGACTTCTTCGGAGGCTCACCTGGGAGAAGGGTCACAAGTGGAGGTGAACCTGTTCTGTGAAATGGAGACCTGGCAGCAGCAGGCATCAACATAGTTAATGGGAGCTTTGGAAAGGGCTTTTATGGGAATGTGAGGGTGATTATTTTTCCTTTGACTTTTGTAAATAAGCTTGCACAGTCTTCTGTCTTGCGACACAGCTACTCCTGGTTCTCACTTGTTACATCTCATTATATCTTGTGCCTTATATTACATTTCTTGAACTTCTGACCTTTTCAAGAAGGTAACTAATGTTCTTCTGGCGAGCATTTCTGTATCATTATTGTCAGATTTCAAAGCAAGCTCATTTCTCATCTTCTCATTGTTTCTTCAAATCTCTTTTTATCCCCTATGGAATAAGAACATTAGGCTCAATTCCTAAAGGATGTAACCTAGATATTGAGGTACACATTTATCCTCTGTTTGTCTATTCAAAGCTCTAATCCTAAATATAAATACTCATCTGCTGGTTATTTGCATGCATGAAAGATGGTGGATGTATACACAAAGCTCTTTTTTTTTTTTTTTAACTTTCCCTGCTTGTGTTGAGGAAGAGCTCTGTGATACTGAATTACCATGGAGGAGAAAAGGAATGCTTCTGTGTCAGCAAGAACAATAACAGCTGGAAAAACTTTAATCCATTTGGAACAGTTATACACTAACTTAATATATTGTTTATATATTATACACTGCTTTTCTATATTGTTTATATAATAAGTAGCATGAGAGAGCATGAGGACTGTCCAGTTATAAATGTAAAAAGTGTATCAGTAATGTATGTTAAAATCTGGTTATTAGAGGTACCTCTGCCTGCATTATGGTGCTAACAAGACCATTTGGCCAAAGTCAATAGTACAGATTTTATTTAATAGAAAATGTGAGGTGGAGAGAGAGAGAGAGAGAAATAGAAAAGTTCCCATCAGGTGGCTTAGTTCACAGTCCAAATTCCCGGAATCCAGAGGCATATTCAGGAGGGTGGGCTTCAGTGGTTGCAGACAAGAAGTTGCTTAAAAGCTTTCAACTCTGTAGCATGGAGAAGAATCAACATCCAAGTGGGATTTACAACCTCTCTGCTCTGTTCCAGTTATTACCTTTGTTTCAATGCCTCAGCTTCTAAGAGAGGTGACCTTTGCAAATGAAGAAATAAGGCACACATACAAGAGGAGAGGCAGTAAAAGATTTATGGTGGTACATGCCTTTTCAAAGCTTTAAAGGTTTCTTCATTCATTATCTTCTTAAGTTTCTCCTTCCGAGGGACAGACAGTTAAAGTGGGGCTTGTTTCTCTCTTTAAATTTAATGACAGCTAGAGACTGCATGGTGAAATACATGCTTGCAAAAACAAGGTAACAATACCAAGGAGCTCATTGAGGCAATGCTTTGCGTCACATGTGAAAACCGCAGTGTAACTGGCAAGTAAGACCTTGTGTACAAAGCATAAGAGTATTTATTTTAAAACAAAATAAGCGAAGAGGGAAAACAGCAGTAGAGGTTGTGGTGTGACTGGTGCAATAGAGAAATTCTTGGGGAGTAGTGAATCTGCATGACAACATTTGCACAGTAACCGCAGGGTTGTGTTCTTCATGTGAAAGGCCTTGCTTATTCTATGGGAGAAAGGCCTTGCCCACCTGGATGATATTTTTGCACTGGCCACTTGATTTGGTGTCCACACTCCTAAATTTTCCTATTTCTGGATGTCATGGATTCAACAGACTGTTTCTGACCCAGCTCTGTTGGTGTTAGACTTGATAGACTTGGCATTGAGAGGCAACTTGAGATAGAACATGAGTTAATGGAAATTCAAACTGAGGTCCTTGTGGGATGCCTTAAAAAAATATATTCTGAAAAAGAAACGACACAATGTGATATTCCAGCTCTGAATGTTTGTGTTCTTTGTGTGATTTAGACTCTGTGTGATAATGGACTGGGAAGAAGGCAGTCTTATTTCTAATGTGATGTCAGTCCCAAAACGCTGCGTGCATTAGTGGAAAGAAGTGGTATCCAGCTGATGAGCTCTGATGATGTTTGTTCATCTCATAAAACCTTGATAGTCACATCTATGTGACTTTATAAATACCTGGCAATTTCTGCTTGGCCCCACATGTGGCTGGCTGGGGCAATACAGGAAATTCTTTTTACTTAATCCCTTTTTCTGCCATCTCTTCTCCCCCACAGAGCCACACATTGCTCTCCAGCATTTCCACTCCAGAATATGAGTGGTCCTCACCTCTCCTGTGCAGTTTCTTGCCCTTTTGATGAGATGTGTGAGTGAACCCCAAGCTATTCAATATCCACAATTCCTCCATCTGCCAGGAATGTTTTCTGCCTGTCTTGGATATAATTTCTCTCAGCAAAGGCCTCAATGAACTCTCTGTGTGTCCAATGATAATATATATATATATTTCTCCACAATGTTGTGCTTTTATAGTGGGATAAGCAATTCCAGATGGCTGTTTTGTGGCAAAAGCCCAGCTGGAATCAGGTGGTCCTTACATTGACACAGATGAAATTAATGTACTGTTTTCTCAACTTCAGCTGACCTCAGTCAGCTATGTTAAGATGATATATATGCTGTTTGTCTTACCACATGTAAAAAAATCAGGTAATTTGTTGTGCTCACAAATAGCCAACCTTTTCTCTGGCGATGGAAATATAAAATTTGACAACACAAGAACTCCTTCAGGTGGAGTGAGGGTGGTAAAGGTAGAAGCTCGTGTTCATAAGGAGGGAGTAGAAAGTATCCCATTGGATTGTGCATGTGGAGGGTTGGATGGCTTGGAGTTTTTTCTTTTATTTTTTTCCTTTTACTTTTGTTCCCCCTCCTTGAGCTGAATCTGTTTTCATGTAAGTTTTCTTGCCATTTCTGTTTCTGTACAAATTTGTTCAGATATCCTGATAGTTGTTATGCATGAGGATAGACTCTACATGGATGATTCTGGATAAGCTACATACCAAGAACCTTTAGTAGACATTTGTCTGTCATCTTTATAATCTCTTGAAAAGTGTTCAAAAAAGTCTCCTCTGTGTCTGGATGTGTTTAAATTTCTTAAACACAATTTTACACTCTTTGTGTGAGAAATTCCTTTTTTTCATTTGCATCTCTAGAGTAGCCCGCAGCCTGCTAATCTCTGGTTAGAACAGTAAAATACTGTGGCAGTTCTCTATAAAAATAATAATGACCTGTAGGGAGAATAAAACCCTCAAAACCACAAAACCCCCAAACCAACAAAATTTACCATATTAAGCAAGTACAAAATAGAAAGATTGGGATTAGGGGAACATAAAATAAGATGTTTGCATAATGTAATTTTTAATGGAACTTAATTTCTATCACAGGAAGTCCTTGCTGTTTCTACTTGAAAATCACATAAAAGATATAGAAAACATAGCAGAAAGCACCTCTTGAAATTCTTGCCTAATACCTGCATGCAATATCAAAATCATGACTTAAAATCTGACATTTTTCAGCAAATCAAAATAATTCATTTGGAGTTCACTTGACTTCAGTCATACACTAAGAAGCCATTTTTAGGAAGTCATTTAACTAATTTAGCATATTGGAGATTCTTACCTAAGGAGAAAAAAATGTGTAAGATCTCTTGCCGGTGATGTAAAGAATGTGAGTGAGAGAGCTGGCAGGTGGCTTACAGATAGCATTCTGAAATGTCTTACCCTGCCAAGTAACAATGGTGTATTTAATTAGCACTTTGCAGATGGCATGCAAAATGATCTTCACTTAAGACAGAAATTCTTCCTCCTCTATTTTTTTTTTTGACAGACTATTTTTGAGAGTTGATTTTGAAAACATGACTTGTAGTGCTGCTCAGGATACAGCCAGATGTAGCTGGGAATGTATTCTCCATCTGCTTCTGTGTGGGAATAGCCTGGTAACTTTGGGGTCCTGGTCCATGTGCAGAGTGTGTTGACACGACCCAAGTACTAATCATACATATTGAGATCAAGTTAGACTAATACAGGGGTTGCTGACTTTTAAAGAGAGGAGGTTGAGACAAGGAAGTGGAATAATTTCACTTTGATTCCTGTAAATTTAGTGAATCGTCAGATATTTCTAAGCAGGCAATGCATTTGTAGCCCAAATGTTCCTTTCAGCACAAATTATTGTACCTGCACTTTCCTACTGGACTTAATTCTCATCTCTGCTCTTTTTAGTGTTTTTTCACCCAGTTATTGGCAAAAGCAACAAGCAGAGAATAGACTTCAGTCACCTCTTGTTCTAATGATGTTGCCGCTGCTCGAGGCCACAGGTGAGCACATCCAGCTGCCCTAGAGACTGTGAGGAAACAGAAAATTAGTGCTTTGTTATCTTAGTGTGTGACTTTATTTGGTTATATTGCTGCTGAGAAGAATATACAATTTAGAGGGAAGGTGTCGTAAGGAACAGGGGGAAGACAAATGGAAAGATGCTAATTCAAAAAACCACAGCAAATAAATGATGGTGGGAAAGGTCATAAGCCCAATTAGGACTGAAAATAGTCTTTCAATAGGTAATGGAAGGTTTTGGGGAAGAGGTAATGAAATACCTTAAAAGTGAAGGAGGAAAATGAGTTTATGACTTTTGTGAGAAAGGAAGGAGCCCATAGAGGAATACAAAGTGAAAAAGCCAGTGTAGTTGAAGGGATTGGGTAGGAACAGGATACCTCCTGCCATGTTTGAAATGACTATGAACCATTTCTTTATTTTTAAAATCCAAATTAAATGGTATTACAGTGAGCAAGATGGAAGTGGGAGTCTAAAAGTGAATTTTAGTAGCATGACAGTAGCTAGACAGGAATGTTTTTTCACTAAAAAGTTATTCACAAGCTAGCTCTCCAGAACCTGGATGTATACTCAGAACTGAAGATAAGGCAGGGTTTTATCATCTTGAACAACAAGCAAAATGGTGAATTATAATGATCAGAAAAAGAGAAAGGGTCTGTGAAAAGGAGGGATTTGGAACTCTTTTTAGGTTTACTTGTGCTTCCCTTCATGGCAAAGAAACACCGAGGTGTTGGTCAAGATATGAATTTCGCAGGAGACAAATATGAGGTATACACAGGTCCCTGGGGTGATGGCAAGGTGAAGATATCTGCATTTCTGATCTTGTGTTACCCTGGGCTTGTCAAAAAGCAGCTGCCTTTACGTGGTTTTATGTGGTTTCTTTCTTATCCATGAGAAGAGAGCTGGCAAGCAATGTAAAGTATTTACACCACATTTTATATCAGATTCTTCACATAATCTAGCAGGTTTTGTATTGCTTTTAAAATATGCTCTCCTGTAGGTGGAAACCCTTTGCAAAAACAAAAGGAGTCAGATGAATTTGCTCAGGGATAATCTGAGTAAAGAGAATGAGAAAATAAAATTACAGAAATCAGAAGAGCTGATATAGTGATAAAACACATGAAAGTGGGAGAGTGAATTTTATACAGCTAGTGATAGGACAAGGGGAATGGTTTTAAACCTATATTGTGAGGGTAGTAAGGCATGGGAGCAGATTGCCCAGAGAAGATGTTGAAGGAGAGGTTTTGTTAATGAACCAAACACTGAGAAGATAAACCTACAGCAGACTCCTGATCTTGTTTTTCCTTCAGAAATTCTGAGGAGGCAAAAAGGGGATCATGAGGATCAGCTGGGGTTGCTAGTTTAGCAGGTGAAGAAAAGGAGAAGTGATAATTAGGCAAATAGCAGTAGGTGAAACTAAAGAAAAAATAGTTATTGTGGTGGAGGAAGGGTTGGTAGTGCTGGTGTGCAGGAATTATTGCTACTTCCAGTGAGAGAGCCTGAGAGAACCTTGCTGATATTCAGGTAAGAAGAGCAGTATTGGGTAAAGCTGCAACTTTTGTAAACTGTTGGTTGTCTGCTGCTAAATACCTGTATTGTGTCACAGACCTCAAAAATCTGCATCCATGGTTACTCCTTGTGATCCTTCTCCACGCCATCCTCATTTTCCATCTTTTCAGCAGTAATGAAATTGATTTTGGAAACAAAGTTTTGAAAAGAGAGCTGGATCAAGGTGAATGGTGTGGCTCAATGTGTGCTTACAGAGGCCCCCAGTGCCTGAGCAGCACCAGTGGCAGAAACACAGGGAAAAAGCTGGCAGGTAACAAAGAGCAGGCCGTGCAGTTTGGGAGACTTGCAGAACCTTAGGAAGAGCCACCTGAAAAGCTGTGTTGGGACAGCACACATCAGGAGAGGGGAGGGATGGTTCTTTAGGAAAGTGGCATTCAGATTACAGCAGTCTGTTTCCAGCAGCAGGTTTAATAAGCCTGATTTATCCACTTCCACCCAGCCCAGTGTGCAGTCAGAGGGCTGTATTTTAATACTTTTTTGCAGCTACAGTTATTCCTACTCCCAAGATGAGGTCAGCTGGATTTATTGCTTACTGAGAATGACATGATCACTTGGAGATGAAATAATTCTTTCTCTTTTAATGGAAAGGTCTATTGTGCACAACTTTTCTGCTCTTGTTCCTAGTGAGGATGAATATATTCAGTTGACTTTGGCATTTAGTGCCACTTTCAGAGAGCTGTCAGAGCAGCACACCCAGAGAGCAATCTTCTCTCAGTTCTTCTCTTATACCCAGGTATTCTGTAATACCTCTTGTCATTCCTGTCAATAAAAATCAGCTCCTCTTCAGCCAGATGGCACCTGTCGCTTCTCCTCTCCCTTGAATTCAAATGCGCAGTTTTGATGATTTCTGGTCTGACTACAGGACCACATTTAAATGGGATCTGCACTGCTCTTTACAATGGTTTACTTTGAGTTGTGAGTAGAATTAATGAGGGACCTGAAAATTGCCAAGGATCTACAGGAAAGGCTTAAGTGAATTTGTGTAATACACCACTGAGATTTACTCAGTGTTTTTTCCCCCCAGAGGCTGTGCTGCATAACTTGAGCATACATCTCTCGATGTTCCTTGAGTTGCTTTAAATATATTGGGCTAGCACAGCTGAACAGAAGGTGATTATCTGTTTCTACAATTCTAGTCCCTGCCTGCACATGATCCATTTAAAAGGGGCTGTTAGTGAACTGATGTCAGAATGTGGGTGCTCAGACTGGTTTTGCTTTCATTTCAGCAGCCTTAAGTCTCCTCTTTATTACTCCATAGTTAACGGAAAGTGATTCCTTTGGCTTCTGTGGAGCTTCTCCTCATATCAATGGCTGAATGAGGGAAGTATCATGTATGGAAACTGTATTATGCCAGGGATCCTTGGGATTTCTTTTGCATTGTGGTATCTGTCAATCTTCATGGTTTCTTCTTTCCAGGTGGCAAGAGTCACTCCATGTAACCCTTTTTCGTGTACTCATGTCATGCCACAAATGCATAGGTTTCATTATATGTGCCTGTATTACTTCATTTTTTGCTTAGTGCTTCATTACAATGTCCAACACCAGTTGGGATTTAAACTCTAAAGAATGAAAGTAAATATCTGAGGACAATTCTTACACAGAAAAAAGGAGAAAATTCTCCCCAGAAACCAGATTTGACAAGAAGTCAAGGAATACAGGAATAAAATGACAATTGCCACAAGCCAGACTGAGGGAGATGTTGACAGAAATATTAATAGCAAATGGCAAAATATTCTTCAGCCTTAGAAACCAAAAAGAGCAATGACTGAAGAGTTTGCTGTAGGATGAAGGAGAGGGAAACATAATCCAAACATAGGTAGGAACTGAACTGAATGGTTTGTGCTGAGATTGAGCAGACCTAGGATGGTGACCATCGAGCAAAGGCAAGCAGCTGTGAGGTTATGGAAATAGAAATTACCCCTTTCTAGATGAGAACTCAAAGAACTTAATCCTATGGAGCTGGGAGACCAGCTAATTTCCATCACACAATGCTGAAAGAGCTGGCACATGAAATTGCAGGGCTAATAAACCTTTGGGGAGAATGGATATGCAAATGCTGTACCTTTATTTAGGAAGGGAGAAGAAGTGATGTGGGAAAGGACAGGCCATTAATCTCACCACAGCTGCATGCATGGCTTAGGACAAAGTTTGAAGGAAGGACTAATTAAGACACATGAGAAAATGGGCAATGGGATAAAGAGTGACCTGGCTTTACCATAAGTAAGCTTAAAGGAAAGGCAGGAACTATTGCTTTTTCTTGTCTTAAAGGAAAGAACTCAAAAATTTGAAAGGGAGCTTCTAAGCTTCTGCTCTCTGGAGAATATTCTTAAATATTACTCCTTGGTGGCTTAGACTTTACAGTGGCTTTGCTCAGCATTTCTCTCCAGACTTCCCTTAAGTTTTCTGCTGAATAAAACAATCTTCAGCAGTCATTTAAAATATAGTCGGGGTTTCCTCCCTGCACACCAGACACCAAAAGCTAGACGTCATGCTGTGCCTTCCTTTGATATTGCAAGAATTTACATGATTGTTTCTGCAGTATTTTATCTTTAATGCTCATTATTGATTTGTGTGCCTGCAGATAAATGTCCTTGTTTTGAAAATAAGGGACAGCATGTACTGACCCAGCCAGAACATCAAAGCAAAATTTAATGGGGTGTAATTTTTCTTCCAAACAAAACCAAAACAGTCAACATTTTAAAATGCTTTTAGAGCAGTCTTCAATCTACATTGTTATGAACAATCAGTTGGCCAAGTAAACAAAGTGAGAAGATCATTTTTATGTGAATGTTAAGCAATTTAATTGTAGTATCTTAGAATTATGTAGAATATCATCATACTCGGGCTACTTTTATGATTCTTGTGCAGTGCAGAGAAATGCCAGGGAAAGCTGGGTTGTGTCAGGTGAAGTGCTGACTCAGCCCACTTCCACTCTCCAGTTCAGCTCAGATTTTTGCCACTTTGACTGGAGCATGGGTGAGTGTAGTGGATGTCACATCGAATCAGACCTGACTTTTCTGTTTCTTTAAATTGCTAGACCTGCATGCAACAGTCACCACACATGCTGATAGAGATATGCAAAATGAAAGAACTAAATGCTCCTTGAAAGCTGCTGGAATCAGCAATATCTGCTTAAAATGTGTTTACTTTAAATGCCACTTTACACTTTCTGCTCTGTAAATGTGATCCCTATGCATTTTGAGGTGCCTAGAATATTGCTTGATCTGAGAATTTTAATTGCACAGTCCTCAGACCCATTAAAGTTTTTGATCCTAAAGACATTTCTGATTAGCAGACCACCAAGAAACAGAATGGGTGTTGCTGCTTGTACCTAGGGGAGAATGTCATCAGTGACCTTCATTTACTGTCTGCCTCATGAAACAGCATGATTTCCTGGGAGGCTTCCATAAGGAATCAAAGTGATGCTCATAGGTGTTAGGTAGGCCTGGCTTTTACATCTACCTCCTCTCTCTGGAGATGAAATTTTTCAGAAAATGTTGGACACCAAGGAACAGGAACAGAACCAAGCCAATGAACTGTGTGCCCCTTGCTTAAAAAACATTGCCACGAGGGAAAGAGGAAAATGAAGTAAACATCAGCTTGTTCTCAGTGGGAGGTTACAGTCATACAGAAAATAAGTGGTAATTTAAGCTTCCTGATCATGTAGAATCGAGTAACTGGAAAGTTGCAATCTACACATGGAGGGGATTTTTCTATTTTTTAAGTTTCAGTGAACTGGTGGCAAATGTCTTTATTTTGTATTGTCCCTTAGAGCCTCTTGAAACCTATTTCTGCTGTTCCTGAAGTCAGATTTTGAGTCCCATCTGTCTTGCTGAGAATGTTTCTTGTTATCAAATGCCTGCAGCAAAACGAAAAAAGAATCTCCCCAATTTAGCCTTCAATAATTTCTGTTCATGGTACGTCTTTGTTATGTTTCTCTTGTCGGTTAGTCTCTCTGCTCTTACAGGCCTCATTCTCTTCTCTCAAGACCAAATTTTGCTGATAAAGTAAAAGAATTTAAAAACAGTAGGATTTTCCTTATCTTCCAAAAATAGAAGAGGACAGAATCCATACCAATGCATATATTTGAGAGCTTTAGAAAACAATTATTTTCCATAGCTAGCACAGCTGACTGTGTGCTTCCAAATATTAATCTGCTGCTCCTGTTTTATCCTTTGGATGGGCATATTTAGAAAATTTGTTTCCTGGTAAAATTAGTACATTCCACTTTACCTAGCCTATGGAAAAGGCTAATCACTCAGTTGCATTCATGGATTTTTTTTTTTTTGTCTTCTTATTAAAGTTTAATCATATTAACCTCAGAAGTCAATCTCAACAATTCCATTAAATTCAGATGTATGGAGATCTCTGAGACTGATGTAAATTTTGAGTCGCTGTTTGCTCTCCACCATCATTTTTACAGCCTTTTTATTAAGTCTAGACTTTGTCTTTTGATGCTCGATGTTTTCTAAACCAGACTGAGAGCTGGGTGAAAATTTGTGAGTCAATGAACTTTGTAGCTATTCACATATGAACCAAGTCTTGCCTTGAGCTAAATTCTGACCAGATTAAAAAAAAAAATAGACTAGTAGCTAATGCTGTCATTACAACCTACATGCTGATATTCTGAATATTGCCAGCTGGCTTCCAAATTACATTCATGGATAGAGATATTACTGATTTCAGCAATATTTAAAGAGCAATATGTCAAGTATTTAAAATGAAAAAGGGATGAAGGTACAATATCACCTTTTGTGGTATGCTGACCCTGGCACCCACAGGATTGCTTGCTCACTTCACTCCCTCTGATGTTCCATCCCTACAAGATGTGGGAGAGAATAGAGATATTGAAAGTGTAAAAAACCATTGGACAAGATAAAGAAGGTTTTATAGGTGAAGGAAAGAGGGGAAAACCCCAAGAAGTAATGTGAGTGTGAGAACTCAATTCCTACTGGGTGTCTGCTGTCAAGGGCAGCCTTAAGAAGCAGATATATATGTAGTTCACATCTGTAACACTTTTTTCTCTTCAAGAATACTCTAATTGTGTCAGAAAACACAGACTAGATTCCTAAAGCCAGTGAGCAGTAAAAAATGCCATTTCACATTTAGTTTTTACATTGTGGTTTGTCTTTTCTGTGCATCTTCTAATTTACCTACTTTAGACAGAGTTTCAGGTGTGCCCACTTAAAACATTGAGTCCCCCTCAAAAAAACACGCTCTGATTCACTTCATGATGAACTTATTTAATTAACTCTCTTTCTGCTCTGCTGTGAGACAGCTGGGAGAAAGATTTAGGTCTCTAGTATTCAAAATAGCCCAAATCTCCATGAAACACTGTTAAAAATACCCCTGTATCTCACAAACACATATGCTTAACATTCTGAGTCTGTAACCAGGCATTAGCATCATATCCAGCATGACTTTACAGAAGATCATCAGCTGAAAAATAAAGGGATATTCAAATAATCCACACACTTAGTTTACAAATCAGTACTAGATTGATTTTTATTAAATTACAGCTTTGCATACAGTCTACAAACCAAATAAGCCATCAAATTTAGGCAGTGAGGGAGATACAAGGATGAAAGTCAATTGTTAATTCCCTGGGTGGTCTAAGATCTCACTGATGTGTCTGCCTGGGTGTTACAATCCCCTAGTTGGAGTTTCAACCAATTAATCTGAAGTCACTATTGGAAGGACTTGTGTAAATAATTCTCATTGTCAGTCAGAGAGCAACTGATCCTTCAAATTTAGGAGAATGGAGACAGTTTCTTATCATGCATGTTGGCATTACCGCATGTGAAATTCTCAATTAAAGTAAGGTTTGTTTTTTTTTAAATGCTCTGTCCATGATTGCTAATGTTACTGATCAGCATTGTGTCATAGTCCATCACAGTGAAATCAAGGTTTTTTTGCGAAGATACTGAATGCTCTGTCACTTAGAAATCTTCATCCATGGTATCAACCTACAGTTGTATTGCTTTGTAGAGCAATAGAGTTGGTTTGAAAGACACTTTTGTGATTGTCTCAGGAAGCAGAACAAACTGTAGTGTGTCAGAAAACATTCAAAGTGCTCTACAGTTGGAAAAGAAAGCTTCTGGCTCTTGATTAGCCTCAGAAATTTTATCAATGGTGAATTATCACAAGATAAAAGTACAGCAAGAGGACTTGCCTAATTTATATTCTTCTAATGGGTTCAGTTTAGAAGGTTAATATACAATGTTAATCCCCCCCAAGGCACAGTGTCCTATTAGGGAGCATTACCAAATGTCAGAGGGGACTGCCCATGAGAGGAAGGTCAAGAATTTATCATCCTTTCATTAAATAATCTGAATGGAAATCAAAGAACAAGGAAAAGGTAGAAAACCAGAAGCTGCAATGGCAGCAAGATTAAAACTCGCTCTTTCAGAAGGATTACTGTTAAATTTTCACAGTAAATGACAAGCTTGTGTGTTTTGTTGGTCTTGAAAACCCTGGGCTGCTTTCTCCAGTGTGATGACCTTTCCACTGTAATTTTCCTTTGAGTAAATTGATAATAGGAAAATAAGAGAGAAGATAATCCCACCCTGATGTTCTCTGCCCAGTCACTGTCTTGTAGGTGCTCAAGATTCTGTTTGCAAATAAGACAAAAAAGTGCCTTTATTTCATGAAAACTCATGAGCTATTCAGCTTTAAATCAAGAGTTACAGCAAATTCCATGATTTCAGAGCTTTGCACTGTGTATATTTTTCCTATGAGAAAATGAAATTATTACTTGGTTTAGTGTGTTGCTTCTTAATTCAAGGAGAGATTTTCCTTTTAAGCTTTATTGTAAATCATGTTTTTCACATTTATTCTTGTCTTCCCCTTTCTCCTCATTGATCTCACCTTCCTTTTTATTATGTCATTAAGAAAGTTGGATATATTTTGTCTGATATGAGCTCAGATAATCTAAGAAAAGAGAAGGTACTTTCATATTTGAATTCTATGGTGACCAAAATAAACAGGTGAATTTCATCTGCCTGTAGACTTTAAGTGGTGTTTAGAGATTCAAAAAATACTAAATCCCTTTCCTTTGGAAATCAAGAGGAGTTCATTTTCCATATGAGCTGCCCTAGGTTTGAACATATATACTGATTACGGCCTTAAATTGGTAGTGCAAATGTGCCTAAAATATAGGCTGGATCCTAGAAATTCTGACAACAAACTCAGTCTCATAATAATAATGTAATTATTTTATATATTCTTCTTTTTTTAGACTTTGATTCTATTTTAAGGAAAATAATTCCTCTTTTCTTCTGCACAGCCTCAGGGGAAGCTGGGAGTGACAGAATGTTCTATTAAGTGAATTAATGGAGCAGCTCTTTCTGCTAAACTTGTGTAACTCTGGAAATGCCATGTGCTGCTTGTTCACCTCCAGTCTCTTTCCTAATCATTTTAGCAAATCAAAAAAGGTCCCTTCCTTCTTTAAAGATGTTTTCCTCCATCACAATCTTGAAGCCTCACTTGCTGCTAATTGCAGTGATTGTAAATATGTCGACACTAAAGCTTGGTGGGTGCTGAAAAGAATTCTGTAAATATTTCCTTGACATGGTATCATGTTTGCTTTGGCAATGTTCCCACTCCCTGGAGATTTTCATTCACTAGCAGGCTTTTAATGGCATGAATGGGTGCAAAAACTTTAATATGTAAAATATTATTGCTGCAAAAGTAGCTTAGGCAGACTGCTGGACCTGTTGAAGTTGGTGTGGATGAAATAGCTCATAAGTTTTCAACAGCACACCTGGGAGTTCAGGGAAACTGCCAGTGTACACCAGCAAGAAGCTTGACTGCTAAGCCATATCCATGGAGCATCTGGGCATCATTACTTGAGATGTGCACACTTTGTCCTTGGGGAAATGAGGAATTTAAATGCCAAAATAAATGTACCGTGATGCAGTTTAAAATACACACTGAACTGCTTTACCATTCTCATCTCTCTTTCCTTTTGGAAGTTGCACAGCCCTGCAATGATCAGTTCATTAGTGAACTTTTGTGAAAAATAGTTTTCAAAGGATTCCCATCACTTTGTATCTTCCAAAAATCTTCTCATGTTTCCCATGCAGGATTTTTACTGCCTGCCCTACACACTGGGGAAGGTAACAGTAAGAAAATACACTAATGGGTTTGAAAGGGAAGAAAGATGCAGGTGAGGAGATAAACAGGAAAGGAAGGAAATGATCCTTATTTCTAAAGATCCTGTGTTTTAAAGAAGGGGCATAGATGGATTTGTAGTTTTTGACTGGTAAATTTCAAACTTTTACATATATCTCACGAAAGGTCAGTAAATTAGAATGTTATAAAACTGTGAAACCTACTCTTTTAACTGCCTTTCCTCCCCCCAATTGCCATTAAGCTAAGCATAGGAGCAAGGCTAAGCATAGTCTATAAAATTACTTTTTTTCTTCCAATTCATCTTTAATATACAGATTGCAATGTTAGGGGGAAATGAAAATATTCATTTTCTGCAACATTTCATCTTGCACTGCTCTTTAGGCTCAATTTACTGAGCCCTACCTTGATGAAATTGTGTAAAAAGAAATCAAAGAATAAAAATATGCTGATAGACAACCTTAGAGAAATTGTATTTCAAGCTTAAGGAAATAGAGAACTCCTTTTTTTTAATGTGTGTAAAATATAAGATGTTGACAAAAAATCTGTAAAGAATTTGAGGCCGGAGGAGTTACCTTCCTTTGGAAAATAGAATGGTTGGCATTTAATGTTTCTTTAGATGCTTCCCTTTGCCTCAGTCCCTGCTATTTAAAGCTTCCATGTGCTGTTAGACGAAAACCTTAGATCAGTTTATTGTCAGTGTAGACAGCTTTCCCCAAAGTATAAGAAATCAAGCCACATGTAATGTTTGGAAGCAAATTAATGTTGCTCTGTGTGTATTCAGTGCCTTACAAGATGCAGTTAATTGTTTTAATCATTTATTTAGCATTACCTGATTAAACATGCAGACATATCACCATAATTAAGCTGGTTCTGTTTTGAACTTGACTCAGATCAGCAGTTTTTGCCATGCTTGTAGGAAACTATCACTCTGGCATTAAATGGTGTGAAAACCAGTCTGTGGTTCCTTCAGAGAACTATTAAACTAAGAATGTTTCCTTTCTTTTTCTTTTTTTCCCTCTTCTCTGAGAGAGGTGCAAAATTTTAGCCAGAGCCTCTTTGTTCTGGAGATCATACCTTTAAAATATACAGGACAGACGAAACGTGGCAGAAGGCAAGAACTGCTGTAAGTAATTGAAGAGGAACTGGAGCTCAAAGACATTAACTTTTCCCAGGATCAGACAGGAGGCTGGAACTATGAATCAAGGAACGGACCTTAAGGACAGGGTGTTCCTTCTGGACTTGTTTCCTTAAAAATTGGAATGAAAATGTTTGTGATCTCCAGATTTGACATAGCAGGGACAGTTCTTCCCTCCCAAATCTCCATGGAAACTCTCAGTACAGGTTGGAATGGAGTCTGCAGAGCAGAAGCAGTGCAGCTCTGGGCTGTCTTACCATGGCAAAGAGTTTTCTGTGTGATAACATTTCCTTAAAAGTGGATTAGGAACTGTGAGTAAAGGAAATGTTTTGTCAAGGACCAAAGCCAGAACTTTGGCTGTTAATGAAATACTGGAGCAGTGTGGCAACTCTGTTCTAGTGTTATCAGATTGCAACGGTGAAAAGTAGGGAAAATTCAGAAGAAAAATCACTCCCAGAGTAACCCAAATTTGCTTACTTCACCTGTTGAGTAGAACTGCTATTGCATATGTCAGTTATTCTGTATTTTTCTGCAGAAAAAGCAGAGGAAGTCTTGACTGATACACTTTTCAAAAGGGTACAGCCTTTCCTACAGAGAATGAGAGTTTTGAATGATAAAGGGGGTCTGGCAAACTTTCAACTTCTTTCTGGAGTTCTGGGATGTAAGGAACAGACTCAGCCTATTCTGGGTGCAGTGACATAGAGAAGAAATGTAGTTCTTTTATCTCTAAGATTTCAAGAAGGCGTAGAGCATTGTGGTCCTTTTTCTTTAGAGTCTGATGTTGGTTTTGTCTGCCTATGCATGTCGTGATTTAAATTATAATTTTATGTCCCAGGAAATATAGATTGGGGCCTTATCTGTTTGAAAATGAATGCTAAGACTTAATTTGGTTTGAGTTGATGGTGCTGCATTGTCAGTTCTACCATGACTCAAAAAAAATATTTTTTTTTTTACTTCTAAAGCTGCGGTTTTTTTCTTCATTTTTATATTATTATCCTTATATTCTGACCACAAAATAATTGGCTAATGAAGTTTCACTTTAATTAGTACATTTTGATTTAATTTTTGTAGCTTATGTAAGGTATTTAGATTTCTCATTTGCTTATGTTTATTTTCTTTCTATAAACTTACAGTTACAGTAAACTTACAGTTTACTGAGAAACAACACTAACTATAAATGACAATTTATTTTCTGATAGGCTCTTTTGTATTTTAAGTTATGCCTAAGAGTGCTCAGAGTAGCAGTTCTGAACTTTCCCTCAAAGGTAGACTTGATATTTATGCAGTGGTCTGCATTATCTGTGTGTTAAATGCTTAATATTCCTGAATTTAAAATCCATGCCTTCAAGTGGTGTTTATTGGAGGGATGGTGTCTTTGTACACGGCAAAGCATGCACAAAATTTGACTTCTTATACAGGAGAGAATATATACTTCTTATTTAAGAAGTCAAGAAATGTGAAATTTTCAGGTGGAAATTATTTGCTTTTCATGGGAATCCTATTGGGAAATACAGCATTACTAACTGAGAAATATGTCTGAGAAAAAGAACCAGAATCTTGACTCTTAATGGCCAAACCATTTGTGAGAAGAAGTGTTTTCCAGCCTGTACATAAAATTTCTCCTTTCTCCTCTCTCTGATCTTCCAGTCTCTTGAGACCTTTTACTCTACGGCTATTCATTTCCAACAGGGAAGATTCCATTTGGAGCACCTTCTTATTTTACTCCATGGACATCACAATCCCCTTTGGGAAAGTCTCTTTTTCTTTACAGCTGGGTTACTGTGGTTTGTCTAGCATTGCAGCTGTTCATATTTCTCTTTATGGGACATTTCTTTGGCTTTGTTTTTCTATCTCATGTTGTTTTTGTGGTAACTTGCACAGAGTGGGAGTTGGAACAAATTAATTTTCCTGAAATGCGGTTCTGGGTGGGCTGCACCAGATGAGAGAGAATATGAAAAGGTCTCCATTACTGTGTTTATAGCTACCTGTCACTATTGATCACTAACTAATCTTCTTAGAAGTATCATTTCAATTTTCCTTTTTCAGTGTGGGCTAAGCAGCATTGCCAACACACATTTTTCTCTGTCAGACATCACAGTAAGTATGTGGCAGACAAAAAGTTTGAAAGCCATGTCCTCAGATTGTTGATTAAAAAAGACTTTTGGATTACTCAGTTGGAGGTGTCGTGCTTACTGGCATTGGAAAATTGGAATTTTTGAAAGCAGGAGAGTTGAATATTTTCTACTAACCTGTGCTGAGCACCTATACATCCTGAAGGGAAAACAGGTGAAAATTAAATCAGAAAAAATAGGCAAATATATAGAGAGGCCTGAGATTTAGAAGTGGCATGTGAATAGTCTGTACTAAATGCCTAAAAACAAAGAGAAACATCTTAAAAATCAGTGGGAGAAATAGTGTGGGTCCATGTTTTGCCAGAGACAGCTGTGGGACTTTCTGTACTCTGAATATCTCTTCTGATCAATGGGACATTTATTTCTGTTTCCAGTGCTACAGGGAGATACTGTCTGAGCATTATTGGTGGAAGTTCAGTGGCCTCCTTTGTAGGACAGTCCATCCCAACCCTCATGGAACTGGAGGAAGTTGCTGGGACATTGTTTGTCACTGGTAGGGAGAGCTGAGCTCTCAAGCACTGGGGTGTTCACAGCCAGCTTATTTGCACTGATTTATCAAGATTTTAGCAAATCTGGTTGGGTGGTACTCCAGAGCTGAGTTATGGCACATAAAATTCTGTAGGAAGCATGGAAGGAAAAGATGCTTCATCCAAGAAGCTGCTTGGGAGGGACTTCACTCCAAGAGCTGTGGGAGCAAGGGATTGCACTGAAATCTGCTTTGGAGGTTGCAGCAGGCTCCAGACAGGGCAGCTCTCTGTTTTTAGGGTGCTACAGTTCATGTGTGAAAATCACACAAAATCCTCAGTCCTTCCTCGTGTTTCCTCTTCTGTTAGGGCTTTCTGTGATTGGTTTCTGTGGGATCACTGACGTGGATTTGTGAGGCTCTGTGGGGAAAGAGTAAAGGTGTCAGGTAGATACAGGAGGCACACCTAACTCACAGGGCTTCCTACAGAATGAGCTGCCCCATCTGCTCTGCTCTCCCTGTAAGTAAAATAAAATGAAATCAGGAACTTTGATGATATTGGGAGTCTCTAGGCAGCGAAATGAGAATTTTTTGGTAAATAACAGTAAATGGTACTTCAATAGTAGCATTTCAAGAGGATAGTGCATGTCTGCTACTCAAAGTAGGAATATTTGATTAACTCAGATGTCTGTCACTCCTGCACCTCCCTTCAGCTGCTATTTCGGCAAGAAGTGCATGTGTAGCACCTGTGGTCCAGCTGAGAGGTGCCAGGTTCCAAACCAAACTCCCCAGCTGCCTTCCAATAAATGAGAATTAATGCATAGAAGTAAAAGAAATGCGAGCAATCTTTCCAGATATCTCATACATACACACATATATATCTCAGGGTAGCATATGTAAGAACAATGCCAGTCATAGGTTGTGAAGTATACAAAAGAAGATTAAAGCTGCCCTCACAAAAGGAATAGTGTTACAGGTGACAGAAAATAAACTGAAGCTTGTACAGACAAAACAAATAACTTCTCAAACTATTAGAAGTTATGGTAGATGCAGAGGTTATTTCAAAAGGAGAGGTCCACCTGTAAATTTGGAAATAAAAATTTAGAATAGGCAGTTTCTTTCATAGCGCAAGAATGAAAGAGGAAGATGAGTGGCAAGAGATCAAAGGGCACTTACAGGATGTACAGAACAGGTGAGGGAGAGGCAGGCAAGACAGAAAGCAGGATCAAAGGACACTAATGATGAAGAAGCTCTGCTTGCTATCTTCCATAAAGAAACACAGTGAGTCAGCAGAAGTTCAGAGGGTATTGAAAGGAAAAATCTAAAAGGAGATCACATGAGAAGCAAGCTCCATGTATTTCTAGCCCATCAGGGGATGTATTAATAAAGGGACATGGGCAACATTCATGCACAAGTTTTTTAAGTTCAGGGGCCTTTGGCTTTCAAACTATGGATCAAAAATCCTTGAAGAGAGCAGTCTAAAAAAAGGTAAAGCAGCCAGCACATTAATTGACAGTCCCATTAGAGGGCTTGGTGGAGCCTTGTCTGGAGTGCTTGGAGTTCAGTTCTGTTCCCAGCTAATGCCCTGTTGTTATTAAATACAAATAGTGCATGTGTTTATTTTCTGGTCTTTCATTTTCCTCTGAGGCAATGACAGAAATATTTCTCTTGCCTACTTATGGATAGTAAAGCTACTTCCCACAAGTCTATTGATGAGCTAGGAAATGTGCCAGTGGAAAGGAGCTTCAAACTGTACTCTGGAAACACAATTAAGGATATCAAAGACTCGATTAGAATAATTAGAAAATTGCTCAGTATAATATTTAGCACTGAAGCAACTCATAATTGTAATCCATTGGCCTCCAAGGACTCCATGCACAGGACAGGTGGCCCCTTATTGCTGTTTTTGTGTTTGAGTCAGTGAGTGATGTGCAGGGCTGTGCCACAAATCCAGCAGAAAGCTGGGAGCCCAATCCACACCTGAGACTGGAAAGAAACATTTAGCCAGGCTGTGTGCTGGAAGGCCAAAAGGAAATGGGGATAGGCCAATTGACACTGTCTGAGGATCCAGTCTTGGGATGAGGTTACAGAAAGGAAAAAAGATGTACACACTGCAGCTAAAGTAGTGGTTGATAAAGTGAGATCAGAGGGAAAGTAATAGTGCCAGCACTACAAAGGAGATTTAATAGGGGTTTGAAAGTGAACTGCACAGAGTTATTGATAGCACATCATCAGCCCAAGGCACTTTTTCATTATGGCCCAACTGGTTAGAGGAAAGAGCCTGAAGAGATTGAGGAAAGCATTTTTAGCAATGGCCAGTGAAAAAGCCCTATTTTTCATTGCAGCATTCCCTAAACAAACAGTGGCTTCTGAGATACAAAGAAATGAGTTGGAAGGGAAGAAAGTCCACCGTGATATGATGCATTTCAAACCAAACCCTGAGAAATAATGATAATAAGCCACATATTTATCCAAGGTATAAAACTGAACCTTTTGGGTCAATTTTGCTCCTTTCCTTTTATGTTTAATTCCCCTCTTTAGTTTTTACTCCCACATTTTCACTTAGATCACAAATATCTGGTGTAGAAAAGGTACATTTGAGTATTACTAGAAAAAACCAAGGCCATAAAAGTTATTGAAAAATTAGGAAAAAAGAACCCCAACCACATGTGCCTTGAAACTGGAGAAAAGTTGATGTCTTAGCCAGTTGCTTCTTCTTTTCTATTTTTAAGAGCTATTAAATCATGCGACTCCCAGGGCAGAAAGAATAAATGGGTTTATTTCAGTGGAAGCCTCACAGATTGATATTTTAGAGCTCTAGTGACTGAGCACAGGAGTATTCATTTACAGTATCAGTGTTTTCCATCTTTTCCAGAGCTTCTCCTGGAGAAACAAACCTCTTAGCAATGAAGAGACTTTTACCTTTTTTAAATCATTGAATGGGGGGGATTTTCTTCTCTTGGTTTTAGTCTCAAAGGTAAATGTTTAAGAGTTTACAGCTTCAGGAAGTGATATTGCAAACTGGATTATTTCAAGTTCTTGAAGCTGGGTGATGTCAAAGTGCACTGGCAGACCAGACCACCTCCATCTGCTAGTCCAGTTTGAATGGACTTTGTTAGGTCCTACATTACATCTAAAACCAGCACAGATACTCTAATTAAACCTACCCAAGTTAGCCTGGGGACCAGAAGCAGTGGGAAGCACTATTTTTACATGGTTTCCAAAATGCTGATAGGTTTACAGCTGATTCTGGTACCTTAATAAAATATTGCAATTTGTAAGATGGGTCACTGAGAAATCAAACAGAACTGTTTGCGTTTGTAGCATTATTTGAATGAGAAGTTTCAGACTCTTATTCTCCATCCTCAGAAAATTTTCAGTACTGTATCTCAACAGTAAGGAAAGACCTGCCAAAGCATAAAAAAATTCCCAAACCAAACCCCCCCAAAATGAATTAGTCAGAGTTCAATTTAAAGACCACTTATTAAGTATTTATGGAGTAAAAGCAAACAGATGTGTAAGAAATTTCGAGAGACTGGTTTGCTAAGCTGGTAGGAAATTTCATTCCTAAACCTCCACTCTTTTGGAGAAAAATAGGATTGTATGCCTCATTTTCAGATGATTTGGATGCTACCCTAACTCTGGAGTATCTGTGAGTTGCTAATAATCTCTGTAGCTGTCTACCATGTTTGTTTGCAGAGAGCAGAATTTTGCGTGTTCAGTAATTTGTCATTAGACAATGAGGAAAGGGAAAGCTCTGTAGTAACTGCAATGGTTGTAATTATGCTAAACCCATAAATATATCAAACTCCTTGATGTTCCACCTTTTCATTGTATTCAGTGTAAAAAGGAACATGCAATGACCTTCTGGTGATTAGACTAACAAGTGCTCCAACAACCCCAATATGTGTTTAATGAATCATGTAAATTTTGTGATGATGTATATTCTGGAATTGGATGAAAATACTACAAAATAATATGAAAAGGAGCTATGTTTTAAATCATATGAAAGGAAATAATAAAAGGAAAGAGAAAAGGCTGGCATTTTATAGCTCCCTGGCTTTGGAGTGTATGATTGCTCATTATCCTTACCACTGAATCTTCCCATCACTGAATGACCTATTTCAGGTCAGAACATAATATCCACATGACACTATCTAAAATCAGTTTTGTCCTTGTAGTGTGTAATTTGCAAGTTAGAAGTGTGATTTCAGTGAATAATGGACAAGTCCTCTTTTGGTTTTGGGATATAGGTTAAAAAACTTGCCTGGCACCTATAGCAGTGTCTTGTTCCTTGAAAAGGCTCACCCTGACCTGGGTAACTCTTGTCTTCTGATTAATGCTCTGCCTGTCTTATGTTGTCTGTAAGAGGATGTTTTTGGCTCATCATGTTCTTCTGTTAGCCTATTTGTTGTAAATAATCTCCTTTTTAGCAAGGGACTAGTAATTATTCAGGGCTTTTTACTGTAACATCTATAAGGCTGATTCCAGAATATCTATTCATGCCAATGAAAATTTTAGTACTTTGGAGCATTATGTCAGTAGTATATTAATTGTTAATGTCATTTACTAGAACATAGTTGCTGTTCTGCAGATGACTGCTCACTGAAGTGCTAGAATATACTGATTTTCTTTGGACTAGTAGATATTGCCAATAATTCTCTTTTTTCTTGACTATTCCTACTACCCTGAGCTGTCAGCCCATCTGTCCTATGCTACACCCACTCAAATTGCTGGCAGATCTATTAAAACCACTACAGGAAATCCAGTGGGTTTTAAATATTTTCCTCACATTCTCAGGTGGGTGTTGCTGACACCCAAAGAGATCTGGTGACCGTGGGCATGACAGAAATTTAGGTACTACTTGTCTTGCACTTAGCATAGGTGAAGTTTACACAGAATTTATCTTTGTATGCAATTATTTGAGGTCTTAGGGCAACTTTCTGCAGTTTCTTTTCTTTTCTATTGCCTCTTATAGGCCCTTTCTCTGCTCTTGCAATCACAGAGTTGGATGTCACACTCCCTTCTTCTGATGTCCTTCCTTGGAGAGAGGAAGAAATGACTTTCTGAAGATAAGTCAGCTGACACGAAGTTTGATTTTAAAATAGTCATAGGCAAGACTGTTGGAAAAAAGAGTGCCTTGGTGAGGGCAGAGGGAGTGATGACTGATCTTTGTGGGAATGCAGTGCACTTTGTAGTGGCTCTGGATTAGAGCAGCCATATCTGCACTGGTTCTCATGATCCGTGTGCTCTGCTGCCTGAGGAATACTCCACTATTAACTGTTCTGCACACAGAGCAACTGAACTGCAAATCAGCTTTTGTCCTCTAAAGCAGCACCAGTAATGACACATAATAACAGACAGTGCAGCAGAACCAGAATTTGATGCTTGTCCAGTTTGCCTGAATCTGTGCCCTGATGTTCTTCATATGGTTTGGATGCTCATCCCTTCTGCTCTGCACATCCACTTTTGCAAAGGGGCAGCTTCTCCCTTCAGGGACATCCAGAGAAGGGCTGGCAAGTCTTGCCTGCCTCTTGTGTCACCCAGCAAGGCCTCTGTTGCACTGAACCCCTGTGCAGTTTGACAGGAGTAAGTGAGAGACAGCCTCTTCTCTCTACGAGAGGAATCAAGTCATGCTGTGTTTCATAAATTGGGCTTTTTTACCCCAAGAGATTACAAAGAATACTTTCCACAACCCTTTTATATTTTGGAATTCTAGGATCAATGGGTCTCTGGCTATTTCTGACACAGATTGTACAAGAGCAGACTCATGAATTGTCCATGAAATAAAAACAGATGTGACTGGTTTTTATTTGGAAGAGTTAGAAATGTGAACACACAAGAGGAATAGGAAAAGACTTCATTGTTTTTGTTAGAAGGAAGGTTGTAGAAAGGATTCCTGGTACATATGCATTTATACAGGAAGTTCCACCTGTCTTTCTCTCATCCTATTGCCTGTATCCTTATCTAATGATTTTCCACTGTATTTTTCACTACCCCAACCAGCTGGTTTTAATTTTGTTTCCGAAATGATTTTTAATGTGTTCTATCAAGGTTTTAATCTATTATCTTACTTTATGCATTATTGTGTACTTTTGCCTTCACCAAGCTTTTACCACACCGTAGTCTGCAGCCTCCAAACCCAAGCTTTGACTGTAGGTTAGCTCTGTTCAGTTTTTAAAAGGGGATGCTTCCAATCACAACCTGCAGGGAGATAACGCTGGTGCTGCCACAGGGACCCAGCACCATCCTGTCCTTTCTCTCCTTTCCTGAGGCATGTCCCCAGGGCTGGTGGCACAAACGTGGCCCAACTTTCACGTGTTCCTTCACGCAAGCAGCTGTTAAAATCATGCCAGCAGGCATTATAAAATAATGATGAATAGTAATGATCCCAGGAGCAGTGTGTTCCTCCATCACCTCAGCTGGAGGGCAGAATAAATTGTAGTACATTCTAGTTAGGAGTTTAAAGTCAGTGGAGGATATGAGGCAGCACCACTCCATGCAGGTGCTTCCCATATGGATGCCTGCAAAGCTGTGGCTCTGCTGACTCGCCTGTTTAACAGGGGCTTGGCTGCCAGGAGCACTCCCTGATAAGCTGGATTTGTGCTCTGTTATCAAGGTGTGGGAAGAAAGCAGGCATGCATCTCTCTGGTGCTAATGGAATCCTCGTGGAAAATCTTTTATTGGAAAGAAATGGGCATAATCAGAGAAGCTCTCATGGGCACCTCTCAGGGAGATTACTGGCTGGACTCATCAATATCCAAGGATATCTGCAAGCATAAAGAGCTGTTACAAATTATATGTTGAGGCAGCAGCTTCACAGGAAATTAAAGTACTTGAGAATCAGGATGAATTAGTGTACAAAGCCATTCCCCCAAGTCTCAGCTACCAAAACAGTCAGTTTTACTTCATGTCCACTGATGGGACTGTGTGTAACATTCTCCTCTGTTCCTGAGTCTAAGGTGTTGTGAGGCCTTGCACTGGTTCTTGCATCAAACAAATATCAAATGTCTTCTTTCTGTGTTGTCTGTGTAGTGAGGCAGCCAGACCCCACCCATTTGACAAATCACTATGAATTTTATTTTGGTTTTGGCTGCTGGGATCATGCATAGGGCTCCCACTGGCAGCACAGCAGAGCTACTTCCAAATTTAAAAGAATTTCACGTGTTCCTGAAGGACATAGCAAGAAGTAACATCTCTTATAATCTAATAAATGGCTCTTCCTCATACTGATACTCGTCGTTTCTGACACAGGAGAAGTATGAAAGGAGAACATTTTTCTTATTTTAGGAATTTGCCAATCATTGTGGAATCATAGAAAAGAGGTGTGGAAGAGACTAGTGAAATCTAATTAAGAATGAAATGCATGACATCATCATGCATGAGGCCAATAAGGAACCATATGATCATTTCAGCTAGCTGCTGCATGCTGGTGAAATGCAGTTATTGTTTTCTCAGTCATCTGTTTCACAACTCTCCCGATCTCCTCACCTGTAATTATCATTCTGTCAGGGTTCTGCCTAAGAAAGCAGAGCCATCTGGGGAAATCAGCATTGCTTCACTCAGTCTCAGCTGGAATTAAAATGATCTGCTGTGAAGACAAAGAAGAAGGAAAAAAAATCCAAAATATCTTGTCTAGGGAATTAACCAGAGACATTGACCAGCATCTACAGTTCAGTATAAGAAAGAAATTTTATTTAATTAGATACCAGAATGTACTCTAGCATTATAAAAAAAAAAAGAAGGTGAATGTCTGCTCCTATTTTTATGTTTTATGTAGCAGACGTGCTGTCACAAAGTTGCAGTGCATGTGTACTTTAATGAAAGCCAATGAATTGTTCCTACTCATGGAGATGACAGGATGAGGCCAATGTCTGTTAAAATCAGTGCAATATATTAATTCTCATTCCTAAATCATGATCTCATATTCCCATGCCTGCAGAAATGGAGGATGTGCAGTAAATTAGTCCAACTGCCTTTTACTTGTGAGCCTGGACCCTGCTTAGGCCACTGGTTGAAATGAATCTGTCTCCATCTGAAGCAAGTCCCCTCAGAGTATTTATTGCCATCACAAAAATGCTTTGGCACTGGCACAATTTGGCCTGATTAATTGTCACCGTTCAAAGAGAGCAGAGGAC
Source organism: Drymodes brunneopygia (assembly GCA_013400955.1). Taxonomy (NCBI): domain Eukaryota; kingdom Metazoa; phylum Chordata; class Aves; order Passeriformes; family Petroicidae; genus Drymodes; species Drymodes brunneopygia. Next base: position 2,241,476 of record VZTZ01008985.1, on the reverse strand, counting down.
AGCCAGAGCAGAGAGCTCTTGTAGTGTCTGGGAGTCTGCACAGCGACTGCTCAACTCGTGTTGCTGTTATCAGGTCTAGACTTCCAAAGCACAGAGGAAGTTAATATTAACAAAAAAGTTTAAATGGGTGGAGGAGGAGGATGAGCAACAACTAACAGCACTCAGTCCTTCTAAGCAATCATCTAACGCTGGTGTCTTAAGTGAGGCTTGCTGTTTATCCTTTTTATTTGTCTCATAAAATAATCAGTCCAAGAATACATTGGCTAAATTATTGACTAATGTGAGAATTAAAGTCACCTCAGGAAACAGTGTTAAATGAGTAATTCTCTGAGCACTGGAGCAAAGAGAGCTTGATGTTTTATGAATTTGTCTCTACTGTTTCGACAGGATAGGATTTATTAAAATGGGAGTTCTTCCTGTTAGGATGTTTGTGTCATTTCCCTGCTGTGCAGATCTTGTGGTATTTGGTAATGAGTTAGTTCATAGTGTGACCCTTGGTGGGGACTGCAGTGTCTCTCTCTCTCTTCTAGCCAGGTTCAGCCATGAAACATCTGACAGTGCAAAGCCAGGGTAAATAGGAGTCAGAGCCTTTGCTCAGTCCTGCTTTTTTATTTTTTATTTTTCTAATCACATGTATTGCCCACCTGATTCTTGTTCTGGCCGCAGTGAGACAGAAAAGTAAAGACCTGGGTGGGAGAAAACCCCAAGCTCACCACCACAAAGGCAGTGTGGGTGCAATTTGCAGATTGTTTAGCCACGAGCACTAGAGTACATCCCTTCTATCAAATGTAGGTGAACATGCTCAAAAGATGGTAACTGATAGATTTTGTCACTGCATAATAAGATAAATAACCAATAAAAGCAGATCAGCCTTTGTGCAGAAGCTGGAGGAAGGTCATATATTCCTGCTTTTATCGCTTTTAGTGAGTTGAGGAATATCAAGGAAAATCTGCCAGTTTCTGGAAAAAAAATACAAGACTCATTAAATCAGTCTTATTAAATCTTACAATTATGGCTTCTATGCAGTTCTAGCAAGGAAAGTGTTTTAACTGATAAAAAGCCCCAAAGGTAGTATCAGCAGTCCCATAAGGTTAGACTTTTTATTTGTTTCTTTCTTGCCTGTTACTTGATGCAGAGCTGGAATGAGACCATGGTGTTTCACTGTGCAAGAAGGTCAGAAAAAAATATCTGAAATTGTCAGGAAATGTATGGATGAGGAAAGATTGTTCTCACCCATCAGATTTTGTAGCAGCTGAGCAGAACTCCTGAGAAAGGAGTTGCTTTCCTCTGCCAAAACCACTGGCTAGCTGGCTGCCCTCAGTAGGAGTTCCTGGCAGATGAAACTGCAGGGGGAAGAAAAATCCACTGAAATGATATTTCTAAAATTTGACAGCAATACAAGAATATTCTGTCCAAATGCGTGCAGGCATTTTTCCTTTTCTGCATTCACTGTCTGACTGTTTTGGTGTGGTTTAGCTTAAGTTTCAAAGTTATTCTGTATTTTATGAAAGCATGCATTTATAAAAAGACTTTTTTTTTATCATTAAATAGATATTTATTACATTTATGATCTGAAATGAGGCAGTATATATCAGTAAGTTCATTGAGCACAGGACCCTGAGGACTTTGATGTTTAGGAAAGATGCTCCATTCCCTGCACACCTCAAAATCCATGGAAGTGCCCCACATCAGATATAGCCTGGGCTGAGTGGAGGAAGGGTAACAACAGGCAGGGGAGTGCAATTATGGATCAGTGTTGAAAGGTAAAGGTTCATGATTAAGAAACTGAAGAATGAATGAATGAATGTTATTAGAGCTTGTGTCTGCAGCTTACCAGAGCTTGCTTTACCAGTCACTCAGTTATCTTCTTCCTATTGTTGCCCAGAGAAACCATGGATGCCCCAACCCTGGAAGTGGTCAAGGCCAGTTTGGATGGGGCCCTGAGCAACCTGGTCTAGCCAGAACTGATGGCTCTGGCTAGCCTTGGAGGTGGAGAGGCTTTAAGCCCTGCAACTCAATGCCTTGGGGGAAGTTTCTAGGAGGTCCCCAGGAGTCCAAGGCCAGCCAGAGCCATTGGTCCTGGCAGCTTCAGTCTGGGAGAAATCTTGCAACATTTGAAAATTTCGGAAGCGGAATCCCACTTAGGGCTATGGGCACCTGGCCACCAATATCAAACCTTTTCCATAGGAAGGAGAAGCCAGAAACACAATTTCTTTGGGGCAGTTTAGAGGCACCCTCTGTGAGTCCAAGGCCAGCCAGAGCTGTTGGTCCTGACAGATTTGGTGGTGGAGCAATCCTGTGATGTTTGCAATTTTAGGAGGCGGAATCCGAGTTCTGGCAACGTGCCCCTGACTGCGAATATCAGCCCTTTTCCACAGCAAGGAAAGGCCAGCAACCCAATGTATTGAGGGTAGTTAAGAGGCAGGCCCCAGGAGCCCAAGGCAGGCCACAGCCACGAGTCCTGGCAGCTTTGGTCTGGGAGGAATCCTCCGATGTTCAGAATTTTAGGAGGCGGAATCCCACTTTTGGTCCTTGATGCCTGACTGTGAATATTGGCCCTTTTCCATAGGAAGGTGGTATGGGTTTAGGCTTCTCAGTGAATTTTTCCCTTTGTATATATGTATATATATGTACCCATTTATATACGTGTATATGCATATTTTCTAGTAGAACACTGTTATTCCTTTTTCTACATTTTTGCCTGAAAGCCCCATAATTTTGAAGTTAGTAAAAATATGGAGGGAGTAGTCTTCTTTCCATTCCAGGAAGGTTCCCATTTTCCTCAGCAGACATTTGTCTTTTAAACCAAGGCAGAAGGAGCCCAGTGCAACACCTTGCAACCCAATGTCTTGGGGGCAGTTTAGAGATGGCACCCAGGAATCCAAGGCCATCCAGAGCCATTGGTGCTGGCAGCTTTTGTCTGGGAGCAGTGCTCTGATGTTCCAAATTTTCAGAGGTAGGATCCCACTTTTGGCCCCATGCACCTGTCCTACTGTCAAACCATGAAAGCCCTTCAGTAACTACTTTCACATTTTGGAGCCACAGTGAACCAGGTGAGTAAGAAATCGTCCATTAAAAACTGTATATATACTTAAAGCATCAAAATCTGTTCCGGAAGTTAAATAGCACATGGGCCTTGCTGGATTTATTCTTTTTGTTTCACTGGATTTTGTGAGACTTTGGATTTTTTTGTGTGATGGTTTTGCTGGGTTTTGGACTTTTTTTTCTTTTTTTACACAACCCACAAGTTGTCTTAAACAGAGTCACTCCTAAATCAGCTGTTGGTTTAGCAACATATAGGGTTGACAAGCCAAATTACTCTTGAATATTTTCACAAACAGAGTGCCCAACCACAGCACTCAAATGTTTGTTTATTTGGTTGTTTCAAAGTGACATGTGAGAGAAAGCAAAGTCTATATGCAACCATTTACCAATTCTACCACTGGATTTAATAAATGCTGTTTTAGCTTTTATTCCCTTGCTGCCTGATTTTTGGGAATTACCCACCACTGTGAAATTGGAAAGTTCAAGAGAAGAAACTATGAAAGGGAATATCTAATTTCTTTACTCTAGCTGCTGTCTCATGGCCTCAATTAATCTACACTTGCAAGTCCTTCAATTTATGGAAAATTATTGGAGTGGCAATGTGGACTCTGCATAGCCAAAAGTTGGATTTTAATAAATGTGGGCTGTTTAGTACGTACACACAGGATGGCCTTTGAAATCCACCAAGGCTTGTCCAACCTGCTCTGAATAATTTTAAGAAATCTGTGCATAATTAATGAAAAATGCTATCAGATCTTTTTCCTGTGGACTATCACCCTTATTTCTAGAAAATGTGAGGTTGGTATGACAGCCTGGGTTAAAGTTTCTCCTCCTCCTTTAGACTGGCTCGGCTTGCACACTAGTGGGATCGATCTCGGCAAAATAGAAATCGATAAAAGAAAAACAGACGTTCAATAGTACATCTGAACTAAAAATACAATTATTTATATAATGTGTGTAATGGTAGGAAATGTCAGGAAGGTATTTTGAACACTGTGCCTTGGCTTGGATTCTGATTTCCGTTTGCTGAATTAAAACAATAAAAAGCCTATCAGAAGGATTTCACCCAGGATATTGTCCTTACGTACTTATATATGTAAAGAAACAGAATCCACTTGTCATAGTGAAGCAGAAAACTTTATTTACTGACATTTGTTTTAAAAAGGCAGCTATTTTAGTCACAATTCATGCTTAAAACCTCTGCCTTGTGGAACAGCTTGTACCAATGTCAGCAAGCTAACTCAACACCTGGCAATCTTTCACTGTGTCAGAGACTGAAATAGTTCATGCCTCAAACACTGATATAAAGTTTTCCACGTTATAACAAAAACTGTATGAAGAAGTTACAACCAAAGAAGCCTCCCTGAAGATACCTGGCTGGGACTTTGGACTGTAAGTCAAAGTGCTAAGATTAGATAAAGGGAAAACCCATTCTTTCATCAACCTCAGGCCCAGAGAGAAACAAACAAAGAAAGGAACATGAGCCAAATCCAGCAGCCTTGCTAAAAATTATCTCTGCCTTGCTCTGGGGTGGGGGAGGCTGTAGCCCACAGACCCATTTGCTGGGAGCAGGTTTGCACAGAGTTCCCCCACAGCCAAGGTGGGGTGAGGAAGTTTGGGTGTGCTGTAACCTCTGCTCAGGGGCAGTGAACCCAGCCTCCCTTACACAAACTGGCAGTGTCCCCCTCCTCCCACCTATTTCCACTTTCTTTCTTTCTCTCTCTCTCTCTTTCATATTTACTGTCAAATAAAACCCTTACTGCTATCACTGGCATATGGTCTTGTTTCCACCTGAATTTGGGCAGGGGCATTTCTAAGAACCTTACTAACCAGATCTTAACATTTTACCAACTGGATCGTAACCCACTGCCATATCTTTTTTTTTCCCCCCCACTGTTTCGATGAGCAGTTCTGGTTGTAAGTCTTGCTGAGTCACTTCTCAATTACTGAAAAGAACATATCTATTGTGGAAAATCTGGAAGTGAGACAAAGGGAACTCTGATGCCATTCCTGGCACTGTGGAGAGCCTGGCCAGGTGTCTCCCCTTGCTGACAGGTCTGGCACCCAGCTTTCCCCTGCCTGCGCTTAAATGCCCACATCATTATTGGAGAAAGGCTTCTGCTCTCCTCCTCAGACTCAGTGGAAAGTGACTGCACTCAGGTAAAAGCACTCAGATGTTTTTATCTCCTTAAACTCTTTTTAACTCCTCTACCTCAGTGCTCACCCCTTGTTCAGCATCATTTTAACCCCCACTTCTCCTGTTCTGATGCCTCAGGACATCAGTCACTGAGAATCTTTTCTAGATTCACAATGCACAGCTGTTAGTGAGTGGTTTTATGTGTCTGTACTTGATGTTTTCTTCTGGTTTAATCTGTTTTTTTTTTTTCCAATGTCTATAGATGGCAGAGGGAAAGGCAGACTCTGCTTCCAGATTGGTGATAATTTGAAGCACAGTCCACCTTTTCCTCTGTGTGAGGTCATCTTCAGATAATTAAATAAGGAATGCCCCAGGTGAAGTTGCTCTCCAAATCATAAAATTGCTTGTTTGCAATTTGCCAGCTATCTGCAAAGCCTCTATTTACCTTTAATAACTATATTTTGCAAGTGGGAGAGAAAATTTTGTCTTTGTCTTGAAGAACTGTGATTGGACTTAAATGAGTTTGCTTTCTCTCCAGCTTCTCTCTTGTGCTGTGTTCAGCCTGCATTGCCTTTCTTGCTGGTTATAAATCCTGATCCATACTATGCCCAAAACCAACAATGGCAAAGTGTATCATGTCAGCTGCACCACTAAATAAAATAAACCTTACTATTTTATGTTTTCAGATAAAATTTAGTAGTTGAAAAGTCAGCCTTGTAGCTCGTTAAACTCTTCAAGAGTTCAGAGTCTATAGGAAAAAGTTCATAACTTTCTTTTTGATTAAAAATGAACTATTTCAGCCTTGGAAATGACTCCTTAATTAAAAAGTAAATCATATTATATGTTCACCATGATGAGCTGATAATTGGAAATTATTATTTTATTGCTTTGAATATCAATAAAATGGTGTAGTATTTGTGAGTAGGAAATAAAGATAACCTTAAAATTCTTCTCAATAAGCTCTGTAATGCCTATAAGCATAGGAATTACTTCTGTGTCTATTGTGGCTTAATGCTTTTATTACCTTGAATGTCATAAAGAAATAAAAAATTATTTTCCATAACACTTTAAATATTATTCTGCAATAAACCCTGGCTGTGTCATTAAATCTTCTGGAGCTATTAACTGCTTTTACAGTACCAGAAATTACAATTGGCCATACTGCAGCTGTTGGTTCAAGCCCAGGACATTTGGGGTTGGTGTGAACTCCAGAATGCAATGGATTTGTCTCTTTCCTCACGATTAAATATTGTCCAGCCTGCAAATGAGGTGATAGTGCTGAGCTGCATCAGGGCAATGCACCCAGCTGGAGTAGGACTGATAGGATTCCAGCAGTTATTCATTCCAAAGCAAATTCAATAGCTGTTCAAAAGCATTTAGCCTTGGGTGTCTGAGCTTGTGGGCATTTCCTTTTATACTCTCTGCAAGGGAGTTATTGTGATCAAAACTTATGAGGGGTTACAGGTGGTTTTGGGAGAAAGAGTGAAGTCCTACTAAAAGTCTTACCCTGCATCCTGATTTGAGTTTGGAATAAAAAACAAGGTAAACCCTTGTCTATTGAGAGATAAGTTGGTGTTTGTAAAACTTTCTGTATTTAACAGACACAAAAAGGATAAAGGGAATTGGACACAATAAATTGGATTTTGTTTCAACTTTCTCCGTATTCAAGCTTGCCCAGGTGGGTTATCCATTCTCTCAGCATGAATTTTGACATTAGATTTCAACAGAACTAAATGGAAAATCTCTCAAGCTGAAACCAGTTTCTCACTCTTGTAGATTTGGTCAAAACACTTTCTTCCAGGAGCTCATCTGGGCTCATGAACGGGAAAAAAAATCTGAATCCTAACCTGCAAGTGAAGGTGCCTATTCTCTTACTCTTACTCTTACTCATTATTTCACTGATGACAAGGCTGATGAAACATACTTGGAAGCCAAAAACTGAACTCACAGGTATTGGCCAACTGATAATATTCCTTGACACTTGTTGTGTGTGTCCATTTTTTATTGTTTAGAAATAAAGAAAATTCAGCATTGCTCCTGTCTGGCTGTGAGATTTCACTCCCCAGCTACATTGATTTTATTACTAAATTAATTTAGTGCCACTGTCCCTTTCAGTGATCCCATAAACCTTCACAAGGGACATTGGCATTTCTTTACTTGTTACTCAAGATTTTTGCTGCAGAATTTTTGGTCTAGCTACTATATTTCTTACGCTTCCTTGTTTTTATACCAAGACACTTGTATCAAATTTGAGCACTCTTTGTGAAAGTGAATTGATGTGTTTAGGTACTAATGATAAAGTGGATGCTTTGATCTCATCATTTAAATATTCACAGCCTTTTCATGCTTGAAGTTTTAATCATAGGTCAGCAGTGACATAGTTGCTGATACATGATTAAGAATGCAGCCAATTCTGAATTTAAATTAATTTCTATTTAGATACGTTAAAAACAATCTGCTTAAAACTATTTCATTTGCCATTGCAAAGACACCCAGGTGCTTGTAGGATGTTTTCTGTATGCACAATACTCTCTTCATACAGAAACTTCCCACAAAATAGAAGCAAATCTTATGACAGCTTGTCCTGGGTTTGCCCAGGGAGAGTCAGTCTCGGAGGTGACCTAAGCTGCAGGAAGTGGTACAGTTTCCTTCCTAGGAGACAGAACAGAGGCTGAAATTTCTTTTGTGAAACCATGGTTGGGACTAAGCTAAAATGTGCCCTGTAATATATGAGAAATGGCCCAAAGGGCAGATGTGATGTTCTAACTGCAGCCAGTGAGCCAAGGCACCTGTGTAGAGATAAGCAGATGCTGAAGTAATTGTGGCCTGATGAGAAGCTTGAACAGAGACAGAGAAGAAGCTGTAGTCCAGTCCCTTGCCCCAGGGATGATAAAAGAGGACTTATGTTACCAGTAACAGAAGAAGAGGATTTCTTTGCTGCTGTAATAGAACTGCTCATCCTTAAAAGATTACCCCATGGGCCACCATAGCCCATTGTAGTAACTGTAGGAAGGCTACAAGTGTGGGAGGGTTTTTCCACATCAAGCAGATTTTCCTCCTGGGTGGCTGTTTGTTGTAAGGCTGAAACCATAAAAAACTGTATTTCTTGTGGAGAAGTCCATGGTATAAGCAAGAGAAACTTCTCTCCCTAAATGAATTGACAAAAGACTATTTTAGAAGTGGTAAACTGACTGAAAGTTCAACGTGTTGTTTTTTTGTGTTGTCAGTGGGAAAGAAATGGAGAGGTGGGGGAGAGCAGAGGTGTTCTGAGGGTTTTGTTCTGGTTCTTGTTTTTTTTTTTCTTTTTAGGTCTGTTAATAAACTTTCTTTATATTCCTTAAAGTTTGAGCCTGCTTTGCCTACTCCTAATCCTTATCTCACAGCAAAAATTGGGTAAATTCTGGTAAGTGTGCTGGTGTATGGCCAGAAGCTTGGATTGGTGAACTCAAACCACTACACAGCTCTGGTCTTTTAGGAGTGAAGACAGTTTCTTGCATAAAGCATAAATATTAAAAGCTGAGTAGCTTTTTATGTGGTTTATTTGTGGAATTCTTTTACCGGCTTAAAATGTAAGCTGTTTCATAAATATTTGTTCATGCTTAACTGCAAAGAGACAGAGCAGTGTTTCAGGTACAGCATTTTATTGATGGAACAATCTGATTGAGGCCTACAGGGAAACTCAGATGATGGGAGGAATTATTTGAATGCTGGCATTATTTCCAAAGGCATTTCAAGCACTTCCAGCCATGGTTATATAGCATGGCATGTGCATAACCATAAACTCTGGAGATGATTTCTCTTTCAGTTTGGGTACTCTCAGTGGTATTTCTGCCCTCTTGTGAGATGTTCAGGAATATGTGAAGTTTCCAGGTTCTCTTTTCAGCAAATCTGGAAGTCTAGGAGATCCATGCGTGTTTCAGCTGTAAGGAGTAGGAGTTTAATCTCTGACATGAGCTTTCTGCTTTGTTTAACACTTTCACATTTCCTTCTCCCATATACACAGTGGATCCTTGTATGATATTTAAACCTAAAAATATCTCACTGGGAGAGCTAAAAGGAACATAAATGTCTTGTTATTGCTCTGTACAAACCGCATCTGTGATGGCTCTGTTACTTTCTTCAGCCATTTCCTTAAAGACAGCTTCATAAACGTAGGTTAAGGTTAATCTCTTTTGGTGTAAAGCTGAGGTAATGGGCCCCAGAATTTCAAGCATTCTCTGCCTTGTTAAAAAAAGTTATTTTGTAAAGCAGTATTTTATTATATCTCTGTTTTCTGATTAACTTTGTGACACAGTTTTCTCTTTGTGAATAGTATGGAAATCCAAAGAAGCACCAACTGCATAGGATCTGAAATTAAATATTCTAAACCCATAGAGTTTCACTATGTCAGTTATGCTAAGATATCTGATGGAGTAAACTGGACTGTTAAAATGACAAATGCAGCTCTGACTTAAGAGGTTCACTGCTTTTTGGAATTATCTAGTGATAATCCACTAAATTTGGGGAAAAAAAAATGAGTATGAAGGAATGGTAGTGCTGAAAGGTCTCTAGGCCACAAGTGTGTAGGAGGATTCCTCACACATATACTTCCTGTTTAGGAGTATCTTAATATCTGAGAGGAGGAGTTGCATGCCTGGGTCTGTGTACTCTGAATTATTTTCTCTCATGCAAGTCAGTTTTATGCTCAAGTCTCCTATCTCAAAGTAGATGGCAAGATAAGAGAAGATTTTACATATAATCCAAAGTCTTCCGTCTGGGTCACTGGGTTCCTGATAATTGCATCTTCTGTGGGCTGGAAATCACTACCACTGACAAGATAAACTAGTGCTGGAAAATCTTGCACCAATTATGAAAGTCTTTTCTGACATCAGGCATGCTTTTTGTTCTTCCCTACAGAAAAATGCACTCTTAACGGATGAGATTATTTACAGAATCTGCAGCTCTCCTTCTGGCTTCTGCTCACTGAGTGAAAAGATGGAGAAGCGCCCACAAAGCAGCTGTGGGATAAAGAGCCCATTTCACCCTTCAGAGCCCTCCTGCTGGTTTAGTGGAAAGCCCAGTGGATAGATGGATGGATAAAGCTTACAGGAAGAAATAATCAGCTCTTGGCTAGGTGAGAAGGAGATTTTAACCACAGAGTCCCTGGAGAAATTTCAGCGTCAGCTTCTCTTAGCCTTGTAACAATGGCGTGGAGAGCTGAACCTCTCATCCTGCAGCTTTAACCCTTTGTCTTTGTTTAAGACAATTTAAGAGGTGGACACTGTAAAATGAGTTGCCTCCCCTTAGTTTCAACCAATCCCTTTCCACCCATAAGGAGAAATGAAATATGAGTAGGTATAGGTGAAAAAATAAGAGTTTACTAACAAGTGAAACAGCAACAGGCAAGAAAATCCCAGTGGATAATCAGTAGATAGAAAATTGCCAAATCTCATTTACAATTTGAGGTCTTTAGGTGTGGGTGACAAGAAATCCTGTTCACCCTAGCTCAACAGAAGGCACTCTGGGAAAGGTCCAGGTACAAACTAGGTCCTGTAAGGAGAGATGGGGCTGTATGGCTGGGACTGTCTTGCCTCGTGTGTGAGGCAGGGATTGGTTTGGGGAGGTGCATGGACACAGCACATGATCAGAGCTGATTGGGTGCAGGGATGCATGGACAGTGTAGTGGCAGGCAGCCAATGTGTGCTTGTTTTGGGTTAAGTTTAGAACATAAAAGGGCTTGGTTCATTATGTTAAACAGTCTTCTTCAGGACAAGCAAGGGGGTCCGTGTGTCTTTGTTCCCCGTTGCTTCATTTAGGGAAACATCAGCTCTCTCTGCCTTTCTTCATGGGACAAAACTGACTTTTGGCCTTGGAAATGCCTGGGGGTTCTGGACTTCTTTGATTGTGGCAAAATCATGAAATAAAAGTTAGCATTTGTTTGATCTACTGGGGTGTCAGTCCAAACTTTTAAAGATCACCTTGAAAAAAAAGCAGTTAAACAAATCAGCTGGTCTGGAAGAAGAAAGTACTAAAAATCTGTAAGAAGAGACCTTTTACATAAACTTCTTTTATAAAAAGTTTCATGACACAAAACTTGCAGGTGATCTGAAATAGCTGGAAGCAAATGAAAAAGAAGGCTGCTGTAAGGTGAAAGAGTTTCTGAACCTGCCCAGTGTGAATTCCTTTCCTGTTGACTCATGTGAGATCTGTTCCTCCTTCCATCTTATTCCTTTCTACTTTAGAAGACACTTTTCCTAAAATGGGTAAACTTGCTTTTCTTTATTCCCAACTGGTGGCAGTTCATGAAAATCTAAGAAGTATGGTAGTGGTCAGTGGAGAGGTTTGATTTTCTTTTTCCTTTAATATTTGGAGTTAAGTCTTTATAAAAACTATGCTTAGACTGCAACTTTTCAGAAGTTTCTGACTGTCCTGATAGATGCCTCCTTGAGATAAGTAAGAGCAAAGTCAAATGATCACAAAGAGCATGTGCTGGGTATTTCCACCCTGGGAATTTAAAATTTTCTTAGTTCATTTATGATGCTGCAGTGTAACCACCTGGTGGAGTGAGTGATTGCAAGGCCTGATTAATGGTACAGATTTTTACACTAGAATTTGTTATTTCTGTACCTTGCACGCTGTTCTGTGGTGGGAATATTTCACAGCTTTTGCCAGCTATGTGTTTTTGAAAAATCACAGCTTGCTGGGGCCTTGACTGTGCATTTGCTGGAGGATGTCCCACTGTTCAGGTCTGTTTTGATCTTGCAAGTCCAATGAAAATTTGTTCTCTCTAATGAGGGCTGGATATATCTGTAGTCTTAGGTTTAGTAAAACCCTCAAAGCAAAGTAAATGTAGTACTTTTGTAACAAAACATGAGTGAAATCAGATGGTGGCTCTTTCACAGCTTGGCTTAGAAAAAACAACCCTTTGCTGAATATGTGAATGCAGACGTCAAAGCTCTCTTCCAAGGTTTGGGGGATTAAACAGGAGATGAGGTGGCAATTGTCTTCCCTCTCTTTCAAAACTAGATTGTTTTAATGGGGCAGACAAGCTTCTTGTGCCACTAAATGTGACGTGCTGAGTCTCAGGGAGAGGGATGCTTTGTTTCAAGCAGTGTTTCATTAAAAAAAGGTTAATTTCTTGGATACGAAAAACAAAGCTTCCTGAAAGAAATGTGCTGTTGATCTAATTCCAGTACTTTCAAGTTTTTGGTGCCTGCTGAAGCGTAGTAATGTCTCAGAAGCAAAGTAAGGGATTATTTTTTCACAGATTTTAAAGAAGTTGTGACTTTTCTCAGTTTTATAAGAGCTTCTCAGGAGTTCCAGCATTAACTCTTTCATGTTATCATACATTCAATCTGAAAACCCCCTTTGTTTCCTATGCCAATTATCTTTTTAGGGTTGAAGAGTTGCTACAATTCATGTATATACCACAAGTTCTTGATTCATGGGAATGTGTTCAGCTTTGCTGTACTCAGTCTGTGCAAAAACTTCTGCTCAGCCTTTCCAAGTTTTAATTATTGTCTTTTGATTGAATGATTGGATTTTGGAACAGCATAGCTGATATTAATGCATTTAAAACACGTAAGTCTAGAGGATATGTTTTTCCAGGAGATGTTTGAGTAAGCTGAGAAGTGAGGCTGATGTTTTACTCTTCTAGTTCATTGCAGTTTCAGTAGTAATTATTTACACTGATGAATGGAGAAATGGAGCAAAATGTTCTGACCCGGGCTTTTACTGTAACTTTGAGGCTGAGCAAAATAACTACTGTTTCTTTTTCATGAAGAGCAATGCAAGGGATGGGACAAAATGTGCCTGAGGAATAAAGTGGTGTCAAGATCCTATCTGTGAGGATTCCAGCAGGAATCAGGCCAGGATGTTCCCCAGGGGACCAATCAGTGCAGCTCTGCTGACTCCCAAAAGCACGAGCCACTTCAGGAAGCCTGGAGATCTGGCCCTGCCTACTGAAATATCTTCTTAAAACAATGATCCTTATTTCCCTTTTTTTCATGAGAAGGATATCCACCAGAATGCTCCCAATTATCCCCTACCAATAAGCAACAAACTCCAAGAAATACCTTTAATACAGATAGTAATGTCGTGATGCCAACAGGCGTGCTGTAACTAAATCCTCCAATAAGGGAGGCATTGCCAGAGGAATAAACATTTGCATGCTTCCCATGTAAGCCAACTCCCTGAATGCTGGGCTGAAATATTCCTTGAACAAGCTATTCCAAGTTACCCACTGTGAGGTTTCTGAAGGGGAAATGGCCTGTTGGGTCATGTGGAGGGTTTGTACCGTGCTCACACTGTACTGCCCTAAGTAGTTACAGCACCATTAAAGGAAGCAGAACTTACCAGAGCCAGGATCTTCAAATGCCACCAAACAGCTGCTCTCTTTGCTCTTCCCTGAAGCAGCTGGCACTGCCCCTGGGATGCCTGTCTGGCTGTAACCCTGTTTACACATTATGGCAACTGCAAAGATCCTCATTCTGTTTCCTTTGATCTCTCCTCACCAAGTGTAGCTTGCTCAAAACAACTGAAGGAAGCAGAAGCTGTCAGTTCTCTTGAAATTATTTTTTTGTGCAAATCTAAACATTGGCCTTGGAGGTTGCTTGCAGAAATAAACCCAGCATTGCTTTAAAATTTGATACACCTCAAGAAAACCTGATTCATTTCTAATTAAAGCAAAATCTGAAGCTGTATGAGGGTTTTGATAAGTTCAGCTTTTGTTGCAAGAGCAGTACTACACAAGTTCTTTTATCTCAGGGGCTGGTTGCTATTGTACCATTATACATTATATTTTCTAAATTCACCCCACACAGTCTCATTGACCTCAGTGGGAATTTTCCTAAAACAAGGAATTAAATAGTCTTCAGAATTAGTTCCCCCATGAATTCAGAATATTAGATATCCGCTCAAGTTATGTTACATGCTGTCAATTTTTCACCTGTTAAAATTCTCAGAGCAGATGCAATAAAATTTCTCCAAGCTCGATAAGAAAAGTTACAGGTAGTTTGAATTCTCTGCAGAAGTCTGGGAGTTGGGCTGGGGTTTGGGAAAGCTTCTCTGAAGCTCTCTTTCAGAGAGGAAATTTTTGTGATAAACTCCATATTTCTCTTCTGTCAATTCTGTATGATTTTGGTGTTCTGCATTTAAATAAGGAGAAATAACATATTTTGTGGTAAATTATGATTAAATAATAAAGGTCAGAGAAAACAACAACAATAAAAAAAAGAAAGAAGATCCACAATAATTTACTTACATGTTTAGCATTGTATATGTGATGAAAGAGAAGATGTAAGGAGTGTATGGGAAATGGAGGATGGGATTTTCATTAATTGTGCAAAATAGCAGGAATATATCTTAAAATACCCATGCTCCTTCATATGGAAGCAAACTTTAGACTTGAAAAATTTTTAGTCTTTCTTGGCTTTTCTAGATGTGCTCATCTGTCAGTGTAAGTGAAATCCTAAAACCAGCAGGGGGGACATCGTAACAGACTTCACATGTGCCCACTGGACCTCTTTCTTTCATTTTTCTAACTTACAGGTAAACTGGCTGATTAGAAATTATTGTCATTCACTTTGATCCTGCCTGTGAAGGCTGCTTCCAAGTATTTTCTTTTCTGGGTTTTTTATCCTATAATTTTTTTAAAAGGCACCTTCTCTCTAATCAAATCATTTTGAAAAGCTATGAGTGATTTTTGATATTAATTCACTGTTTTTATCTGTAAAGTATATTTAATAAATACTTACATTTGAGGCTGTATTAGCAGATAAGCTAGATGTCCATATGTATCTGTATTAGATGCATAAACTTCCCAAGTTCTGACAATTAAGTCGAGGAAATAGGAGTTTATAAGAATTTTCTGCAGTGAAGTGAAGTTTATTTAACATTTTCTAGCTGAGTGCCTTATATGTAGCACACCCTTCTGAACTGGCATTCTTTTGGCCAACTAGAAACGCATCCTTGGGGTGCGGTTGGTTTCTAGAAAGCATAAATTCTATGGGTGTGTTTTGGTTTTCTGTTTCAAGGTGTGTGGCACCAAATACGTGGCTGTTTTGTTCAAGAATTAAATCAGGTACTCTGAAAGCATTGTTACTATGTCACCTTTAAAATGCTTTAGGTACTTCATCTCAATGGATTGAATCTTGGCTTTCAGCACAGTAACAACCTTTTTTTTTATTTTTTTGAGTCTCTTTTGTTTCCCCCCTACCCTTCCTGGGCAATATGGACATTTTTTTTTTCTCTTTCCTTAAACGAGGCCTACAGCACATCCTTGTTTTGTCAAGGAGAAGCCCAAGGTATTGACCCCTCAGTGGGCAATGTGGCAGTGGAATTTTAGCTTGGAAATCCTCAAGAAGATTATCTGGCAGTATTCACTACAACTACAACTACAACTACAACTAATTTTATTCTGATGCAAGCATTCCAGATCATGACTTTAGTTCTTCATTGGTTGAGCTCCTATAGATGAGTTTGTTCAAGAGATTTTGAAGACAAATATGCCAACCTTGCTTTTTGGTATAATTTGTCTAATACAGTTGTGAGTGAAAATCCTTCCTTGTTTTAATGGGTGGAACACTGAAGCTAAAGGCATTTTTATGATGCAATATTGTGACAGAGCATGTGATGAACTGGGTGGTGTGTGGTGCAAACAAGGGTGGAAAGTGGAGTGCTACTAGTCTTGACTGAGTATCTCCTCTTCCTCTGTAGGATGAAATGACGTCATTTATCATCTCAAGCCAGCCTGTGCAGACCTGGGGAACAGATAATGCCCTATGGAAGACAAAGTTTCATATAAAGCTATGTGATCTCAGCAGCCAGCAGACAATGAAAAATACTCAATATTGTGGAAGCTTTCCACCAGGAATTCTGTAGGGCAACTTTTGGTCATTTGGGATGTTGTTTTCCCAGGACCTTACTGTCCATATATCATGCTTCTCACCATGGAGAAAAAATTGAAAACAGACAAAATATAAAGATTTGTTATGTGTAGTATCTAGCTTGCTGTTTCCAGCATTTTTTAGATAAATACTTTTATTGTTCAAGATAAGCATAAATCCTCAATACCCTTAATTGATTCTGGAGTGAAATACTAAATTCAGGATGTGTGTGTGTGAGCAGAAAAAATGAATTGCTGATGTTTATTGCTGATATATATCAAGCAAGGTTGGTTTTTGTCATGCTCTGTTTTGACTATTATTCTGTAAACCTACTTCAAGGAAGATATTTCTGTGACAGTTTCATGATGAGCAGATCCCAGGTAGGTTGACTTACTGATTAAATGTGAACTAGGAAAGGATTGTCCCTTTGGTTACTCCATCATAGCAGAGAAAACAAGAGAGAGTTGCAGTCTCAGAGCACAGCAGAACTTTTTTGTAATAAAATGACTCTATGGAGAACATGGGGAATCATTGAACTAAGAAAGAATGAAGTAACCTTTTCAGAAAAGGTTATGAGGCCTGGTGAATTGGAACTATGGGTTATAGTAGGCTTCAGTATTTGCATTGGAATAATTTTGGAGCACTGTGATGAAAGCATGGGATAGATTCATGACTGTATTTTTGAGTGAATGCTGGAATTTTTTTCTTAACAAATCAAGTAAAAATGAGTTTATGTGGTTCTCAGATTTAGAAGCTGCTAGAACGCATCCAAAGCAAGTGGGAAATAGTGGCTCCTCCTGATAATGTTCAGTTAAACATACTGCCTGTTGGAGGTATCAGGGTTCATTAGTTCATGTCTCACAACTGCATCAGGCTTTGATGATGAGATCACAAAGCCAGTTCAGACATTCAAAGAGCATCCTAGATATGATTTAATAAGAACAGATATCTGTCATTTGGTCAAGAAAAAAGGCTCCCAGTGCAACAGAAGAAAGCCTATATTTGATGGTAGATGAACATTTATCTCCTGTAATCCCATTTGTGACTGCTATTTTTTTCCCCAGCACAAGTGTGATGCATCCCAAGGGAAAGTGTCATTGAATGTCTTTCTGGCCATTGAAAACTTCTAAATTGAGGCTGTGCATGTTGTTTGACCTGCCCAGTAGTACTTAAATTGTACAAATTATTGCATGACTGGGGAGCTGAAAGCCTCACGGTGCCAGATGTTCAGAAGGCTTCTCATCTTAGTAAGAATTTAGTGAACCCTTCAAAAACAAGAGCATAGTGGGCCATCTATTCTGATTTAATATGATTTTACTGCAAACAAGTGGCAATTGACATGAACAGATCAGCCTGGCCATTTCAGCTTTGCAATGGGAAGTGCTGGTGCTTGCAGTGTCATTACCATGTTGGTGAGGATGGTTGAGAACTTCAGACCTTGTACTTTTTGTACTCCCAGGAGACACCTCCATTCACTGGGCTGGGGTAGAAATTAAAGGGTACTGATTAAAAAACAAAACAAAAGGTTGCCTTTTTTTGTTTGTTTTTTTTTGGCAGCCTTGGTACTTGATCTCATTTGTAATCAAAGAGTAGCAGAAAACATTGGTAACTCCTTCTCAGAAGGCATTTGGCTAAAAAGAGGTTTTGACTTACTGGTGAAGTCGATTTTGCCAAGCAATGAAAGCCTGAACCAGACAAAACAAACTGCTGCATCCCAGTTCTACCCTGTGAGTAGATCACTTAAGCAGAGATTCTTTCATGTGGCTAAAAGCAGTGTCCCTCTGTCACAACACACACTTGCATGGAGTTCTTGCACCCTAAAAGCCTTTGAAAGCACCAAGAAAATGGTGTTGAAAAAAGAAAATTATGCCAGTGTTTTAGGCTGTGGAACTTTCTTTTTGCTCTCTAAGTTCTTTCCAATGCTCCTGTAATTGGAGCAGGCAGGGAATAGATGTCTGTGATCTTTTCTCTGGTCAATACCACTAATGCTGACTACAAGGATGGTGAAACATTTAGTCCTTGCTCTGATTTCCCTTTTCTCTTTGTTGTCCTTCGTGTGCCTGGAGACAAAATACTAAACCCTCACCCAGCTTTCTAAAAGCATCTGATCATTTGTGCAGAACTGGTTACTGTCAGAATCCAGCTTTATTAGGTGAAAAACTTTTTTTTTATTAGGTGAAAAATGTTAAAACTTTGTAGTATGGGAAGCAAGTGACTCAATGGTGAGAACTGGGTGTCTACTAAAGTGCCTTGGGTTTGTCTTAGAAAAATATCCTTGAGGGAAGAGAAAATAATATCCATTAAAAAATAAAAAAGAAAAAAAAAAGGAAAAAAGCATAAGATGAATGAGTGTGTGGTGCTGGTGAGCACAGCTGCTCTTTCTCTCCGTGTACATAACTTGGGGTAGAAAGTGGGTCTGGACTGTGGCAAATTATGATTAAATGAAGTGCCCTTCTTGTTATTTCCAATGCAAGAAGATTTCATTACTCTATTGATTTGCAGTGATTAATGTTTTCTTTCTCTCTCTTTTTTCCCCCTTTCTTATTTTTCTTTTAGTCTGTATTGTCAGAAGAGTGGCCATTCACAGGTGCTTATTGATTCTAAGCAGGGCTGAAAGATGATTGAGTGCTGTGACTTTTTGGGCCCCATTGTTTCTCCTCGTGCTCTGGTGATAAAATGATTAAAAGTATTCCAAATAACAACATCTCTGGATAATCTTTTGGTCTCTGAATATATAAGGAGGGAGATGGAAATGCCAATGACCACATGACAGAGGGTCTAAGATGAATACTCATAATTTTATGAGATAACAACCAGATATAAACATTCAATTTGCTTCTTTAGGACAAGATGGAATTATTACGTTAATCTATAAAACTGCAGACATACACTAATAAAGAATTATTAGCAAAGAAAAGATTTAAGGATTTGGCCACATTGTAGTTTGTTTATGGTAACCAAACTCCTAGAAACATGTTTGATAACCTGATCAATGAGAAGCTGTTACTGGGTTATTCTGTCACTGAGATAATGACATTGTGGGGATGTAATTGGCTCTTTAGTTTGTTTGGTACTATACATATTTGAATCTATTAATAGGACTTAGCTTTACAAAATATAGGTTGGGATTATGGAGCAGTGTTTTAATGTTTTGCTTCAGCATTTTAGTGAACAAGAATGGTTTTGCTTCACACAAGTGTTTCTTCTCCCACTGGGGAAAAACGTGGACAAGTGAAAACATAGCTAATGGGCTGATGAGGGAGCTAAAGAGGATGCTGGAAGAAATTGTGGAATTCTAATCATTGTCAAAATAGTAGATTTTATATCATTCTGAACTACTGTTGTTATTCAGTTGCCCTGGCCTACTCAGCTCCTGCTTACAGCTGACATCAGTCTTGGGTCACAGGCACCTGAATTTGGTAAAGAGGCTTCTGCCTCTGGTTCCAAAGCCTACTCCTCTCCCCTAAAGGATGTTTTTGTCACTGAATACCCGTGGATTTGGGGACATTAAGCACTACTTTCATACTGCTGAGATACACTGTAAAGTGACAAGGGGGATTTCTCCTTGTTGGTGGCCATGTTTCTGGGAGATATTTCAGAGTAACAATCTGTGGCTGAACACAGGCATTGCTTTGGACTTGGCTCATGGCAGGCGTGTAAACTTTCTGCAGGGAAGGAAAAAAAAAACAGAAGAAAAAGAAGGTTTCCCTCTCCTTTTTCCTAACCCAAAAAGTAAACAGCAGCCAGAACTCGAATAATTAAGAAGTAATGTGTTTATGTGCTTCGTGCTACAGCTTCATCATAACTGGAATGATCTTTCAGTGTAGGAGTTAGACAGTGAAGGCTACTGCTTTTCCAGGGAAATCTAGAGCTCTGGAAAAACCCTTCAAGTGCCCTGAACCTGTGCACAGAGAGTGTTGTTGGTCTTTTCCTTCTGCTGACACTCTGTTAGGCATTTAATTTAAAAACCTGTGTGTGGTTACTGCAGTATGAAGGGAGTGAGCAGAAACTCTGGCTCTGTTATTCCGCAGGTTCCTCCATGCACAGAAAACCTTGCTTAAGAATTTTCTCTGTAGTTGCAAGGAGATGGCCATGCAGGGGTAGAGGTGTGTGGGACCTGTCAGTAGCCCAGGGGTGCAAACCTTGTGCAATGTAGGAAATCCTGGCAGTTAACTTCTCAGTTTTACAAGAAGGAAAGCCCTATTGGCCCAGTTTGATGAAGAAAAGAGTAGTTGCTGTCTTCCCTCTGTGTGTTTTGTGTGCTTGTGGCATTTTTTTCTCCCCACCCCCCAATTAGATTTGTTTGCCCTGTCACTGATATTTTGTCAGGAGAAGCACCAGTGTTGCCATCAGCACAGCTGTTTAGCTGGAAGGGTAGTGTTGTCTCCCCTGAGGGAAGGAGGCATTTATGAGAAGGAAAGGTGTGCTGGAGACAGCAGTAGCATTCCTCTGGCTGCCAGGGGCTGGCACATCCTAGGACAGTCACAACAGCAGCAGAGCTCAGTGCTAAATAAAAATTCAGTAAATCAAAGAGAAATTCTGCCTTGAAAATAGCCACGGAGATCATGTCCTGCCTTTTACTCTGTCATGCTGCTGACCACCCCATGGGTGAGGGTCAACGGGAAGATGTGAGTGAAGCAGGAAATAACAGACTTCTGCATTTTATTAAAGGGAAAAGATGCCAGGGCTTTCAGGCACAGAGCATGGGAGTTAAGAATCAAGAATGCATTCGCGGCTAGAAAGATTTGGCAAATCCAAAATCTGATTCTGGTAAGAAGAGTGAAATGTAAAGGTGTCAGCTTTCAATCCATCCCTTTAGGACAGATTTAACCAACTGGTTCTGAAGTTCACTGTTTTTTGTGGAATTACTGACTCCATCCAAAAGATATCTGTGTTTAATTGTCTTTAACTGGATGGCCCAAATTAGTGGTTTTCTTTATAATGGACTGTCTCCTCAAAAAGCAGTCAGCAACATCCCTGAAGTACAGAAAGCTGCACCATGTTTGTAATGATGAGGTTTTGATCCTTTAGAAATTTAATTCAATCAAATTGTTGTTTCTTTCAGATTTTGTGCCTTGAATAGAAGTAATCTGTTTGCTATTCAAATAAATCTTTCAAATTTCAGCACAGTGGGGAGGTCTTCACATTATCTGACTCATGCATCTAACAGAGATGCTCTGAATTGTCCCATTGACTTCTCACCATTGCTCACATAAAGAATTCAGTCTCCTAAATTGCAAGGAGGTAAAGCAAACAAAGAGAGTCTAATGCTGGAGCTGGTGAAACTTCGATTCAGAATCTTAAATGGATGCAGCTGAGTATTTAATGGAAAAATAGCTATATTATTAAGGAAGAAAACAAATATTTTTTTACCATTAGAAACTGTCAATCTTAAAAATTAGTCGCATCTTGTGGGGAAAAGCACCAAACTACTCTTGTCAATGTCTCAGTATTCCTTTTTATTCAGAGAAAAATTGTAAAAATAACAGTTGGGTCAATATGCTGCTGATAGATTTGCATTCTGTGTCTCAGATCATGTGTAATGTCTTTTCAAAATTTGTTTCGTTATTTGTCTCGAGTGAGTTTTATAAAAGATACACATTGATAATATGTCTTAATATTGAAATATTTTTGCTTTTTTTGTTAAATCTATGCACCATAAGTCATGCTATTGAGGCATTAAGTTTCTATCTCCTGGCTGATTTGATTTATTATGAACTTTTATCTGAAGGATATAAATGAGGCTGGAGTTGCATTAAGCCTTCATCTGAACTGCACATTTTTTTGATATAGGAAAACAAAGAAGCAAAGCATTTTCCCATGGCACTTTCTTATTGCTTTGTCCAGGTTTTTTTGCATAGTTTTTTTTCCTTTTGTACACACACTCCTGCTGTCCTACAAGACTGCACAAAATGTTTACAAGTGTCTTTTAATTAAAAGGAAGGGTTGTCAGGGCACAGCATATGCAAAGAATATTTGATTTTCTGCATGTGTAACCTGTAGTACACTGCTACTGAAAATATTTTATTGCAATTAATGCTGTATCTGGCTTAACTTTTCATCTCTCATGCCCTGGAATTTGTGACAGTTTTCTGCCATGATAAAGTGAAATTTTATTTACAAAATACAAAGCCAGAAGGAGTTGGAGGTAACTGATAATATGGTCCAGGTTTCCAAGGGAAAAGCTTTCCCCTGCAGATGGAGTCAAGCAAGCATTTCAACGTTGTGCATAAGTCTGATGATCACTGTTCTCCTTTAAGGATCAGATTGCTGGGATGTACCATGGACAGTGCAAGATGGGCAGCAGAGATGCTTGGCTGGCCTGAGGGAAGCAGAAGGACAATTCTTGCTGGGTCTGACTGAAGAACATTAAAGTGTTGTCTGACAAAATCTTCAATAAAATGAATATTTTGATATTTTGGCTCCTCAATGGAAGATTTTTTTTTTCACCAACATTACTTTGTCCCATTTCATATATTACATTTTTCCCAAGGTAGAGGGAAATGAGGGAAAGTTTTCTCAGAGAGCAGAATAATAATTTCCTAGAGCAGCAGCAAGATCAAGAAAAGTGTGAAAACTTGATTGTGAAAACCTTAGAGAATAAATGATGTAGGGATAAGTTTGTTGGACCAATGCCAGTGTTTGCTTCTCCCACGTGATGCCACAGCACTGCTACCTTTTAGATTGTTACAAAATGGTCCCTTCTCACAAGCAGCAATCAACAGGATGGGAAGAGATGGCCTCAAGTTGCACCAGGGGAGGTTTAGATTGGAAGTTAGGAAGGACTTCTTCACTGGAAGGGCTGTCAAGAGTTGGAACAGGCTGTCTGGGGAAGTAGTGTGGGTCATTGTCTCTCAAGTTAATTAGAAGATGTGTAGTTGAAGCTGTCAGGTTTACTGGTGGAGTTGGCAGTGCTGGGTTAACAGCTGGACTTGATCTTCAAAGTCTTTTTCAACTTAAATGAATCTAGGTTCCTACCATTAAAAAAAAAAAAAAAAAAAAGAAACTACTTTCATTTTCTGACTAGAAAACTCTGACTGGTTTGGAATAAAACTGTGGAGGGAGGGGCACTTTGATGTCCTACCTTTCAAGGCCAGGCTAATTGTAGCCCAGGCAGTTTATTCTTGCCATTGTGAATGAGATTTGCATACATGATGTAACTTAAAAGTTAAATCCAGCTTCTTAGCAGAGTGCTTAGGGTATAAACAATAAATGAACTTCAGATGCTGTGGTTTGACTACTGACAGGTCAGTAGAACTGGAAGGGGGGAAGTAGCATTTGAATTTGCAGGATTTGTAGCTGCCTGTGTGTATTCATGCTGTATAGGCATGGTGGCTGCAAGACATCTGTCTTAAATTGTTTTTTGAGAACTTGCCCAACGTATAGGATGTGTCCATTTGAAATTGGATTTGAAAATCTGGGTTTGGATGCTGAATTCTTGTACTCAGATGAGTCGGTCACATAAAGTCCTGCTGATACCTGATCACCACATCACTGTGCAGCTCCCTGCTGGGCACAGCTGAAGCAACTTCAGGTTGGTTATTCCACTGCAGAGTACAGCACAATGCACAGAGCTCAGCTCGGGGTTGGGTGGGATGGTCCCATGGCACCATGTGTGGTCACCAGGAGCTGGCCCAGCCCCTCAAAGGTCATTTATCCTGTCTGTGTTGCTGCTGACTCCAGATCAGTCTGATTGCACCTGCCTTTGCAAGGTGGGACCCTCCTGTAAGAGAGTAGCTCTAAACATTCACTGACCCACACACTCAGCAATTAACATTTTTTGAGCCAAAACGAGTTCATTGAAAAGGTCTTAAGCTTCTCAAGTGTCTCTAATCTAAGATAGAAGTTGTTGGATTTGCAACTTGATTTTCCAGTGGGCTTGTCCTTGAGAAAAGCCTGTGCCAAACAGCAAAAGATTTTTGATCTGAAACTGTAGTTTGGAAGCTCCTTTCACATCTGTTTATATATCAGCAAAGGGAGCTCACAATATGAAAGAAAAACTGCTTTTATACTTTGCCAGAAGTAATCTTGGCATCTGAAACTGATGTGGCTTTATTCTTAGTTTGGATGGTATTTATTTCTGNTTGGGTGGTTTTTTTTTTTTTTTTTTAAAAAAAAAAAAAAAAAAAAAAAAAAAAAAAAAAAAAAGTAATAAACATTTATACTTCAACAAGATGACAGAATGCAAACATTGGGATTCATACCCTCTGTCTTTGCCAATTGAAAGAGCTCCTCATTTTCCTTTGCATAGAAAGCCATTCACCCTCTTCTTCTACTTCTTGTAAAGTGTGGGTGTGTATACATATATACATATATAGTTTAATAGGGTTTTTTTTAATTTCATAAATTTGTCCTTTTCTTTTGTTCACTGTAAACACACAGAATCTGATCGTGATACTGCTGATGTGTTCCTTTCTTTTGTGTGCTCTGACTGGTTAACACAGGCAGGAAATGCCATTTGAGTTCTTAAATGTTTACAGAGAAGGGAGAAAAAAACACTTTGGTGAGGGAAGGGTAGGTATCAATCCGACCTATTGGCCTGTGGTTTATTTTGCCTTTTTATTGGTCACAGTGATATTTTGTCACTGCTTCAGTGGGATTCTCTTTGGTGCAAAACATTTTTTTTAAAGCATCTCTCAAGCTGCCCTAGACTGTGACAAAAGAGGAAATATTTCTTCCTAGCTGGCTACTGTGGCTCCTCTGCCTTCTGTGCTTTCATTAGTCTGCTTCCCAGTTATTTTACCTCAGGGACACTAAAGCACCTTCAGTTCTAACATGTGTTTGTGGCACAATTTTGTGTCAACGATTCTCTGTGCTTGAAAATAGGGACAAAGCTGTAAAATCTGTCTTTGTGTTGGGCACTGTGCTAATTTTGCAGAGGAAGAGGTACATCTGGGAATCACAGCACCAAATCATATTGAATTCTAACATCTAATCTCTAGCACCAGTCTGAGGGGGTGTTTTGGGGGACGAGTTTGGTTTGAGTTAGGTCGGTTTTCTTTTTGCAGGGTGATGGTGATATTTTGAAGTGCTGCTCTCCTTTGGGAAGGTGAAAAGGAGTTCCTGAGCTTGCCAAAGCAAAAAGAAGAAACAACAGCATAGTTGGTGATACCTTAATGAGAGTTTCATTCCCGGTACCTGTCCTTGCAGCTTCCTGTCCAGCATTTAAAAGCAGCTTTTGCAGTAGTTGCTTGTGCCTTCAGTTATGTTTTTGCTCTTCCACAATATAAATAAGGTGGCTGATGTGCAGCTCCCATTTCTCCCTATCTCTGCTTTTGTAAGATAGAAACTGATTTTCATTTGCCAGCAGCTTGTGTCTCTTTGTAGTAAACTTTTTAACAAGTCTGAGATTTATGAAGATTTTTTTTTTAAGGAACCAGAAGATGTTTATGAAGTCTGGCTGGTACCAAGAAATGTCACCAGTAATTTCTAGTAACTTCCTCTGCCTGCCTTCTATTAGGGTATTTTATGCTTTTCCTGGTGGTATTAATTCCACCAGCAACTCGGAGTCGGGACAATGGCAACTGACATAATTGGCATTTTACATTCTGTGGGCTTCCAAATGTAATTTGCTGAAGACTTTGCTCTCCTTTGTGCAGCAGGTTTACTTTATCCTGCACTTGATTTGCTCTTCCTTCTCTGGCTCACCTGCTTGCAGGTGAGACTTGTTTGTTGGGAGCTGCATCTCATTTCCCAGAGCAGCTTTTCTCACTAACAAGCATTGTTACTGCTCTTCCTGCGTGCTTTCTTCCCAGGAAGGTTTGGGAAAGAAGGTCAGATTGGGGTGACAAAGCACCCAGCTACCAGAATGCCTATGGGTGCAGTGTTTGGTGTGTGAGGCGGTATTTTTGCATCGTGTCTGTGTGGGTTGGAAACTTTTAAGTGGAACCTCTAGCAGAAGAAAGGTGGTTTCAAAGCTGTTGGATAATTAGGATGGAAATTCTGGATTATATTCTTATGGCAGTGAATATTTCATATGATGAACATATTGATTACAGCTTGGGGCAATATGATTTAATCCTGAACAGATTCTGAAAAATTCAAATACCTGAATTCTTACTGTCCTTTGCCTCTCCTTTTTTATATTGTTAAATGGTTTAAATAACTATTATCATTTCTTTGATTTCAAGGCAAAGTAAATCTTTATTTTGGATTAAAAATGCATTGAAATGAGGATTTCTTGCATCTGAACTTCTTTTTCTTCACAACTGTGGTAAATTTCTAAACCATAGCACAGTAATTAGGTTTATTGCAATATGCCTTGTTGTAGACTTATTTAAATTCTTAACATAGGGATCTAATTTTGTATTTGATGGCTGAGAGAGAGTATATATAAAAAGGTGTTATGCTTTTTCACTGCTCTGTTATTGGAAGATGGTAAAGTAAAAAACAAACCACCCTGAGTGCAAGGATGATGTGCAATGGATAATATTCCCTTTGGCCTCAAATATTTTACACAGGGATTTTTTGGATGTTGTTGAAAGTGATGCATAGTAATTAAAATGTAATGATTTTTCCCTTCCAAATGAGCGCATACATCCTATCAAAAGGCAACTGGATGATCATAGGTAAATTAATTTTCTGCATTCAGATGTGTTATCTTCTCCCTGATTCATATGTTGCTATAGCAACAAGGGACCGCACAAGGCCTGACTTGGCTCCCAAAGAAATATGAAACACCCTGGTTTATATTTTTCTGGTGTAAGTCATGAAGATGACTTCAGTAGTAGTAGCTGATCGTTATACTATGATTTTTCATTTTTAACTTGAAGATAAAACAGTTTATTTCCTAAGTTGAATATATTCTCTTTCTTCTGTGTTTACAATTTTACAGTATTTTTGTAAGTGTGACCAATTGAGATTGTTACAGAATGCAAAACACAGGTGTGATTTCTAAAAGGTGATTCTGAAAATGGCAATTAATAGTTTTAAATTTTTTTTTGCAATTTTAAGATGAGTATTCATTTTGTCATATTTTGAGATATTGAATGGCAAAAGATACCATGAAAGTATTAGCAAAAGTAGTTTTAATATGAGCTTATTAAAAGTGTCACTTAACAAAGTTTGATGGCAAGGCTCACTCTATTGCTTACTACTGAGATGAAACACAAAGGAAAATCGAGTTAGAATGGGTTTAAAGTTATTTACACAGAATCCAAATGTATAAAAGTGTAAAGGAGGTCCTCCCACTGAGTAACAAGGTAGAGTGGATGCCCTTGTTTTCTAAATTCCTGAAGGAGCTTAGGTGCATCTGAGTTCAATCTTGGTCTCAGATTTGGACAACAGTTTATATCTGGAGGAATACCTTTGGTCCATCTGCATATCAGAAACCCATTATCCAATTACAGCTTCAGGTAGTGGAGTCCCATCCCCAGTTTGTCCCCCTTCTTCTCTTGCTGCTGTCCACGGTCGTTTACATTTTTGGGCTTTGGACAAACAGTACGTCCTTGAAACTCAGGCTTAGAGAGAAATTGCTTTGTCTAAATAGAATGGCAGAACAGTACCTGACAATTTATGGAGTTTTAGAGTCATACACTAAAGCAGTCCTGATCTGGAAAATTTAAAAGCTAAAACTTAAGGCTTCAATAGAATGGTTTGGGTTGGAAGATCTTGAAGATCTTCTCATTCCAGCCATGGACAGGGACACCTTCCACTAGACCAGACTGCTCAAAACCCCATCCAGTCTGGTCTTTCACACTTTCAGGGATGGGGCATACACAACTCTAGACCAGCTGTTTCAGTGCCTCACTGCTCTCACATTAAAGACTTTTTTCCTAATATCCAATCTAATCCTACCCTCTTTCAGTTTAAAGTAATTCCTCCTTGTCCTCTCACTATATGTTCCTCTAAAAAGTCCCTCTCTCCCTAAAAGCAGGTAGGTCACAGTCCTGGAGCAAAGAACACAGAAATGAAACTAAAATAAATACTCTTGATTGAGGTGGTTAAGACTTACTCTAGTGTATTCTGGGATTAAAAAAAACACATTAAAGATCACCTAATGTTGTACTAAAAGCACAAATTAAATTTCATATATGTTCTTTCAATAATTTAAATATGTAATGGATTTACAAAACAAGACTTGGACTCCCACTATCGTATAAAGAAGGTATCCAATGTATCAGTGTTAAGTTCTGACCTTTAAATGTGAACACAATGTGATCTCAAGGAAAGACCTTTTCAAAGTCAAGAGTAAAATCCTTATCCCACTAAAATGTAATATTTTCATTTGGAATGCATGCAATGAGGTATTTTCTTTTGCTCTTTGTAGGCCTACAGGAAGCCCTCACTGAACTGTGTAAATAAGATAACCCAAGGTATCACACACTCTGAAAAATCACAAGGTAATACATAGTTTCAGAGTTTGATATTTTGTGTTCTTTATGTGTGCATTAAATTTACCAACTTTATAGAATTTTTCCCCCCTCCCCCTCCAGTAAGTGAACAGTGAATCACACGACTGGGCTTGATTCTTCCTGGATTGTACTACAGAAATAAGATTTTCTTGTTTAAACATACTTAACCATCAAGTGATATGGGAGCCAAGTAGAAATATACCTCAGACTACTTAGCTGATGTTTGTATGTCCAAGTTCATAGAAAATTTAATGACCTAGGAGGTATTTCAGAATCCTTTATATCCCTCACAGAAATAGGCTGATCCTGTCATATATTATGAAGCAATAACCTTGTATGGAGTTTTAGGTATGCATTTAACAGAATTTGTTCTTTTTTTTACAGCTTTTCACCAATTATTAACAGAAATAATTTAATTGACTTGTAGAGGAGATTTTTTCCATTAACTTGTCATTACAGAATTATAAGGGATACTTTAATTAGGCAGTGTATTGAGAGGGAATATTTAACTAAATGAAAACTGGGGCAAATATGTTCACCATGCTCAGTAGCACTTACTAGAGGCTTATTGTGCATCCCCAAACTGCTCAAGAAACAAAAGTGAGGAAATTTGGCTGAAATATTGGGTATGGCTTTCCTAAGTTTCTCCTGAGATAAGACACTGAGATAAAATGCTGGCTTTTGAATTATGAAACCCCTCTGGTCTGCTCACATACATACCCCACTCCTTGCCCCAAGTTGGAATAAAATGTTTCACTACTTTCCAGTCAAAATTCCCAGATGTTTATTTGGCCACGAAAAGCTCTCAGGCTGATGTTTACTTCCAATCTGTGAAGAAAACAACTATCTGAGCATTGAAATTCCAATGATATTAAAACTTTGAGGTTGGGTCAGGGGTCTTTTCACTGATGTTGCAGCTTTCCAATAAAGCAAGTGAAAAAGCTTATTGTTGTTTTAATTTTTTTATTTTATCTCTGCCAGGAATAATTTTGAAGTATCTTTTAAAATTCCTAATTGGCTTTGCCTTTTTTACTTAATGGACTCTGGCACCTCAAACAGTAAATATATAGTTGAAGTAACATCAATTTTTCTCAAAAGGTTTTATTTGTCAATATTGTGTAATATTCTTAGTATCCCATGCTTCTCTGTGAGGCTGTGAATGAGAAAAAACTTTCTTCACCTATTCTAGAGGGTTCTGCCTCTGAGTACCTTTTACCTTTTCCATTTACTCTGTCATCCACCTCAACAAAATAGGATGGGACCCATATGGGCAAGAGCTTAATATACCTGCAGGAGGCCAAAAAAAAAAATTAAGAAGGTGATATCAGATTGCAGAGGTATCCAGCTGTGGCACAGAGGTGACCTCTGGGATGAATCTACTGGTCTGTAGAGCAGCTTTTCTTCTCCAGTGGCTCTTCAGCTAATGGTAGAGAGTGGGTTTTGGAAGTAAGAAAATTTTTCTGGACTCAAACTTTTCTCCCTGATACTTTCTTTCCTATGGGCACTGTGTGTGTTCTCCTGCTTAGGTGGAGAGATCGTTTATTCCCTGTGAAGCAGATGCATAAAGATGGCAAATTAAAATCACATAGGTAATCCTAATTCTGGAACTGCATATTTTTTCAGAGCCCAAATCTGCAGAGGCAGTATTCTGCTGAAGTAACATTTTGGTATTTTATATAGAAACCAATGCATTTACTTCTATAAGTATTTGTCTTTGATGCAAGATTTGAAGTGTTGGCACTGCACTGATGATTTCTTTTCTTCAGATGGTGATTCCCAGAGGGCCACTTGCCATGTGATAAGGGGAGAAAGGGCAAGCAGCAGAACTGGGACAGATCAAGTCTCCCAGGACCTTATAACAGTCCCATTTGCTTAGCACTTATGTGTCCAGTCATGGCTCATTAATTTTGATGGTCCCTGGCCTGCTTCTTCCTCCTGTCAGCTTCCCAAGAAAAGAAATTGATTCATTCAGGGTATTGGACTGTGAGTTGTGCCTTGAAAGCTTATTGAAACAATTCTGTCTCACCTCCCACCTTCCCCTTGAACCGTCTTATTTTTAGGGTGTCTGTAAAGTATAAACTTCTCATCACAATTTTGTTTGTCTAAAAAGATTTTGTGGTATCAGTTTACAGAAATGTTTTGTGTTTGGTTTTTTTCCTGCTGGCATATTTGCCCAGAAAAAAGAGGGAGTTTGCATGCTGATCTCAGTAGGATTTGTGAACAGGAATCATTAAAAAACTAGTGTTCAACACTAAAGTAGTGTTCAATTTCAGTTTAATTCCCAGCCATAGGCTTTAGACAGGAAAAAGGGCTGTTCAAGTCTTCTTTCCTTCTGGCAATGGCAGAATTTCTGCTTATTGTATGTTTTCAACGGTCTTGTCCAGTTTAATTACAAACCTCTTATTAGCAGTACAAGGTAAGTAAATTTTTCTAACAATATATGTTTTCCAGTGGGATCTTAAAGACATTTTGCAAAGTCAATCTGCATAGAAAAAGATTCTCTCTGCTGTAGTTACTCTTTTCAGTGCATCATAAATAACAGTCATTTACAGACCTGGACTCAGGGGAGGAATATTTATGTTCTAGGGCTGAAACAGAACCCGTGAGAGAGAATGCCTGGATTCTGAGTGATGTCCCAAGAATTGTACCTGAAGGGGCCTGTCTAGGGTGGTTTCTGTCTCTGTCCCAGGATCCAGGCTGTGCCCAGAGAGTTTCTGGTCTGAGTACCTCAATTCCAGCACTCCAGTTTGGGCTGTGGCAGCACAGCCAAGGTGACTCACTGTGTTAGCTCATTTCTGGAGTCTCTTTGACTCCATAAATGGCACATCTGGGGAATAAAGAAAGGTCAATAGCCAAACTGTGATATTGGGATGCATGATGACAGGATCTTTTTCCTCTCTCTCAAATGGAAAATACAGATGAAATAAAGTCTCGGGCTCTTTTGGAGGATGACTGTTCTATTTCATTCAGCTGGGACTCACCTGTCATAGACCCATGAAAATACATTATCCATGCCTCTATTTTAAGTATGTCACAGTTCAGAGCTGCTAAAAAGGCAGGGTTTTATTTTTGTGTCTTTTTTTCCAAATTGTTTTACTAACATTTTTTCTTCCTTCTTTTCTTCTCTGTCTGCTGTGTATCCTGTCATCATATTCCCCTCTCCCACTCCCATTGCCTATCTTAAAAAGTTTTCCAAACTGGATGATGAAGGTGGGTTGAAGATTTTTCCAGTTGCAGATTCTAATAATAATCAAGGTGGTACCAACCATGGCCAAGGGTCTGTGTTACCATCAATTAAGGGGAAAGAAAAGATGCTCAGGTTAAGTATAGGCTTAATGTTGGTAGCTAATTATGCAGCCTTATAATGTGTGCATCAGTTTTACATATGACTTGCTTGCACATAAAAGGATTGGGGGAAAACTTCTGCATCCCTTGCATCTTTTTGCAATGCCATCATAATTCTTGTAAATTCAAGGCGAGAATCTCTTACCTGGAGAGGTTCTATGTTTTACAGTTGTAAAGGAATAAACATTCCAGGACACCAGTACTTCCCTGAATAAACCTATATATTTGCTTGTGAGGATAATTTTAGTGATTAAAATGTAATTAGTAACTAAATAGGTAAGAGCAGAACAGAAATCTCCATGGCATGAGAGGTTTCTGACTCTTTGGAAGGGTGTTAATCCCATTGGGGAGTTTGGGGGAATAAAAACCCAGCAATAGTAATTACCTAATTAATAGGCATCAGGGTCTGCTTTCTGTAACTGCTTTTCAACTGATATGTTTCAGTTATTGGAGGCAGAAACATGAAGGTAAACTTGGAAGTAGAGCAAGGCACAATTAAAACTGAAAATTGAGACCTGCAGCATTAATTAAAAGATCATTAACTACCACTCACAATAATGTGCTTTCCTGTCTTTCCTTCCTCTTGTCGTTCCCCCTCTTGAAAAAAGTGTGAATTCCAATTTATCATCACTTCATGAAGGAAAGTGCAATTATGTTTTGCTTCTATGTGATCTCATAATGATCTGGGGATTGAAAATCCTGTTTCATTTCACTCTTAAGAAGTCCAGTGTGTCCTTGTGGCTAAAGGGGGATGAGAAATCAAGAAGATGGGGACTTCCTAAAAGGAAATGTTTGAGAAGAGGTTTTGGATAAGGAAGAAAATACTGAATCTGTGTCAATAAAAACATTAGACTGGGGCTGTTTTTTCATTAAGCATGATTTAAACATGGTTAATTTAATTTGGAAAAGGCTGAAAGAGACAGGCAGATATGGCCTTAGAATACACAACCAGCTGTCTTGAATTCAGTGAAAATGCACTCTACAAGAAGGGATGTGAAAATTGAGACATTTGCAAGACTTGGGAAACATAAGAGGGGTGATTTATTACCAGGAACTATGAATCAATGTAATTTCTGATTCATCCACAGCTGGCAAGCACAGGACCTATTACTTGTGATAATACGTGCTTTCATTTCATGGACAATGTGAGTATTTAGCTTTCAGGTTTTCAAGACACTTCATTAAAAGCAATGAAGGTAAAATTGAGTAAAAAAAATCACCTAATTTGTTGTTTTTCATTTGGCTGGCAAAAAGACAAACAAAGCACTACTGCTTTAGAATGACAACAAGCTTTCTTCGTTCTCTGAATTGTTGATAATTAAGGGAATAAACGTTCTGAGGGTGATCGTGATTCTGTGTATGCTACTGTGATTGGGGTTGGAAAATATTTTGACTTCCAAAGAAGTTTTCAAGTAAAGGGTCTTTTTTGGTTTTGTGTGTTTGTTTTTTTCCTTAAGATGGGAAGAAGTTGCACATCTTATTTGGTGTTGGAGCTACTGATTTTTTTGTTTGTTTGTTTGATTGTTTTGGGTTTTTCATTTATTTGTTTGCTTGGGTTTTTTTTAATGTTAGAAGGCTGGTGAAATTGAAAACATTCCCCATTCATTGATGAATCATTATCAGATACAGAATATCCTGCCTCTGACATGACCAGTTGCCGCCACCAAAAAATAGATTTAGGGGTTATATAGCTTCCAGTTGGATGGCACTTTGTCACTCCAAAGAGGGTTCTGATGCCCTTCAAGAGGGGAACTTCTTTTTAAGTACTTCTAAGTTGTTGCTTAGATGGCAAAATGTGTTGCTGTGTGGTGGGACCTTGGTTGCTGCTGAAAGTACAAGTGATCTTTGTGTTTCAGAAGGATCAGGGTTTGGCAATGCCTATTCACATCTTTGAGGACTGGGGACACCAGATGCTGAAGTGGATTAGGGAATTCCACCTTTGACACAGAGGAATCTCATTGCTGGACCTTGTAACTGTTATCTTTGCCATCTAAATGAAATACTACAAGCTGCCAGCTACCAAAAGACGGCCATCAATTGTCATTTCTATTAATATGTGATTTGTGTAGACAGAAGTCATTATAATGATTCAAAGCTCTAATCATCATGGTAATGGAACCTAATTGCTAGGCTCCTTAAAAACGTTAGGCAAAAATCTATGCTAATACCATCTGAAAGCTGGCACCAATTTATTGTTTCTCTTTTGATCAAACTTGTTTTTTGCATGTGGTAAAAAAGGTGTTTTAATGATGTACTTGAAAAATAGTCTTGGTATTATAGATTCAGGTAGACAATAGGGACAGTAATTTTATTACTTTTCCCCTTTAGTAAATAAAGACCACATAAAATCTAATGGGTGAACATGCTTTTATTAAAAATAGGTAATCAAGATCCTGGAAGAATTTAATTAAATTAATTTTGCCTTTTTTTTTTTCCTTAAGGCTACTAAAACATAAAGTAGAAAAAATCTGCAAATATTCTAAATTGTAATGATCTGCTTTCAGGGCTGATCTCAGTTCTTGGAATGCTCTGAAGATGTGCATCCTGCACATCTGTTTCTGCACAAGAAATCTGTCTCATGGAGAGGTAGTCAACAGTCACATTTCCTCTCAGGTCAAAAGCTCCAATGTAAGGGTGACATTTCACATTAGCCCATCACTGGCCCTACAAGTATTCATCTGGATAATGGGAACACTCTGCCACATCAAAGTCCTTTCTTAGCACACTTTTATTTTTATCATTTGCTTTCTATGCATGCATTAGAACAGAAAACCTCCCCAGCAACGCCTTGTGCAGCCCATGAAGGCAATCTTTTTTATTATGGGACAGTAAGTCTGTTTTAGCTGAAGAATCAGTGCTTTTAGCACCTCTTTTGTGTTAGCTAGACAGCACTCTGAAATTGCTTCTGGTTTCCTTGGGAATATCACTTAACACTTTTCCTGAATAGCACCAGGATCTTGGCTCTGCTTGTTATGAGCTGCTGGCTGTCATTCAGTAAAGCACTTATGCCTTGTACAGCACACGAATTTCTAGGTAATTCACACCCATGACGATTTCATTCCTTCCCTCTCCTGTTTGTTTTGTTTTCTTCTCCTTTCTTTTATTGGTGTTGTTACCAGAGGCCTTCTCTGAGGGCATCTGCAACCTTTGGAAAAAGAGGTCCTTCCCCACATGTAAGCTGTGCTTTAGGCTTTGATCTGTACCATTTGTTCTCTTTCATGCAGCTTTTCTGAGTGTGTTCAGATCTCCCTCGGTTTTATTTTCAGCCCCCTGTTTGCTGCAGCCCAAAAAGTGTCAGCAAGTTAATATTTCCCTACCTCATCAAAATGATCTCTTGATCAGTATTTGCATCCCTAGTCAACAGCTGACTTCAACTCTGCCAGGTAAGCTGCTACACACAGTTCCTTGGTTTTCATAAACACTATTAAGAATTTCTCATGCTTTTTACAGGTGTTGCCAGTAACACTGATCCAAATTACTTTGCTGGGTGCTTGATGGAAATAGCATTTTAAAAAACAGAGGCAAGTGTCTGCAGCAGGCTGTAGCTGCTCTGCTGGGCTTAATAAGCAAAGTTATGTTTGTCTGGGGGACTTCTTCAGAAAACATAATTGACGAGGACAGCTTAGTTATGAGAAGCTTGGTGTATACATCAGTTTAAGAGCTCGTCACCTACTTGATGCATTAATTCAAGTCCTCTGTGCAAGCCAAAGTTCCTATTCCAGGCAGAGCATATGGTGTCTCACTTAGCACATGACATGTTTTTAGATCACTGTGAGAGCGAGGGTGCTGGCCCTGAATGCAAATGCACAGGTTTGGCCTGCAAAAGCTGGCACCAATTTATTGCCCACTCAAATAGTTCTGCTGTATTGTTGGGCCCCTTTATGGCTTAAATACGAGGGAAGATGTTCAGGGTTTAGCCCACAGTTCTCTTTTACTATCCTTTAAATGCTCCCTGTGAGAAATGACTTCCATTCATCCACCAGCTGAAATAATATTCATAGGAGCATAAATGTATCCAGTTGTATTTCTCTGTAATAGTCATGTTGACAAGTCTCATAACTTCATAGACAATTCACTTGCCTTACTGGTACTGAACGTGATTTTATAAAGCTTCATTCATCAGGGTTAACTAGATTTTAGCTAGACAAACTGAAATAAAAATCCAAACTGCAATCAAGCTGTAAGGAAAGAGCTGTTCATCTAAACTTTTGATCAGCAGCTGCGAGCAACAGCAGAGAAGCAGAATTTGGGATCAAGGTCATACATATAGGAATGATTTACTCTTCAGTACATCAGAATAAGGTCCAAGTCCACTCATCAGTTACTAGGAAAAAAAAAGTAATAGCTGGATACTTGTACTGTGAAATTTGATGGTGTTACCAAAGTATAGACACATTAGATTAAATGCCTTTGAATAAAATTAGGTAGGCTACAGACCTAATGTGAAAAACTAAAATCTGTGAATACCTGTAGTCATACATGTCCTGGAGCAATTGCTGTACATGTTTTACTATTAGTTATTTCCCAGTGGTTGTCACCATTCACTTGGGAAAACACTTTATGGCTTGGGTGAAAAATTGCACACCAACCTGCTGAATGGTAAATCTTGGGATAAGAAGTTGTGAAAAACACACAGGATATGTTTTATCCAGCTGTGGGAACAAACACATTCCCAAACTGCTTGAAAGGGCAAGCTGTGGGCAGCATTGATGGAGCTTTTTCACAGCAGTGTTCCTTGTTCTAATTTTTCTGGCTACTTTTGTGCCTCAGAGAAAGCAGTCAAGTACAAAGTAGAGAAGGATTCAGTGTGATGAGTGGTAATCATTTAAATGGCTGATAAAAATCCTACTGGCACCTGAATTTAGGTATCTGTACTGTTAACATTTCCATACTTCCCCTCTGTTTTTGTTCCTCACAGCATGTAAAGGAGAGGAAGCAGCCTCCCAAACCTGAAACTAGAACATGTGACAACTGAGAAGTGTGGGACCTTAACATAAGGAAAGATGAAGGTGCATCATTGCTTTTGTATCTCTGGAAGAGGCCACAGCAAGGTTACACAATGATGTTTAAAAATGGACTTGCAGGAAGGCATGGAATCATCCCTGAAGAAAATTCACCTAGGCCTGGCTTGAGGCACAAAATGAAAGTATTAATTTTTCCTTCACGTGTATTTACAGTGGGAAGGCTTGTGTGAGTCTTGGAAAACAGGGATTTGCGTGCTGAGGGAGGTGAGCAGGGTGTGACAAGCATGTCTCCAGTTTTATGAGGAATGTATCTAATTTCTCCAGTTTCCTGATACCAAAATTAGCAGCCTTGTTAGCTCTATCATTTACAGCTAGCAGTTCAGCATATGTTCTGATTCATGTTCACTTTGCTCAGGTTTTTCTCTTGTCTCTATTTCAAACAAAGTACCAAATCAGCCTCAGGTTAGTAGGTGTTAGCTTTGCAGGCTGTTGCACTGAAAATCCTTGCACTTGAAATTCTCCTGGAGCCTCTGGGAGACGAGCACATTCCTGACTTCAGAAGAAGAGGAGGTGAGTGCAGAAATGAGGGAGTGGCCTGAGCAATCAAAGGAAAACTATACATTCCTCTTCTAGCTCCTAAAGTAAGAACCACTCTGCCTGGCTTGGGCTCCACCTACTTTTTTTGAAGTCATCCAGTTTGCTGTTGACATTAGAAGAGATAGATTTAGCTTGGCACAATGCACTGCAGAAAATAGCTTTCCTGTCTAATTCTGCACTTGCACGGGACACTGAGAAGGTGACTTGTACTGTCAACAACTCTGCTCTGCTGCAGCTTAAAAAATTTTTTTTCAGTATTTAAATATACATGTTAATCACTGATTTCTGTCAGTGTTCATTTCATTATCAGCTGAGCTAGACACACTTATGAAGGCCAGATTTAATAATTTATCTCAGGAAACAAATTCTGCTCGAGGGGCAAGGAAATGTGGGAGATGCTCATTGTGTCCTAATTTAGTGTCAGATGACACCTAAAAGGGTGCAGTGCATAAGCACTGGGAATGGGAATTGAGGATTTGTGTATCTTTGCTGTTTTAGAGGATTTCTGCATATGAATGTCATTCTGTATTAGTTGGAGTCTGTTCTGAAGGGTTTGAATGGTGGATGGAAGTGATCCCAACCTCTACAGGCACGTCTCTGAGGGTTGAACTTATTCACTGAACAAAAGGAGTAGGAATTTTAGGATGGAAAGAGGAGGCAACCTCATAGAAATAGAAGCATAAGGCTTGGATTTTCTTTAGGTTTAGTTAATTATATTAATAGTAAACACTATCTTGCATTGCTCATTATTGGGGGGAGGGGTTGAGCAGGGAGAGAAGGAAGTTTTTAAAATCTTTGGTTGCTAATGTATCTAGACATTATTATAAGCTTAGAATAAATAAGAAGAAATACTCTCAGAGAAACTGGTCTGCCTTCACAGTGGTGCAGTTCCACCGATTACAATAGGCTTTGTGAGGGAGAAATCAATTTAAAATTAAAGCACTTACATTTATAAAGTGCTCTTTGATCAAAGGCCTCTGCATTGAATGATTCTTACAATGTCTAAAATATAATAAAAAATATTCCCTGTTGAAAACATTATACAGGGCTGTTGCAATAATTTGCTCAAGGCTGCAGATCAGAGGAATCAAGCAACACTATTCAGTCCACTTTTTTGAAGTGTTCTGACTGCAATTGTCTCTAACATGCTTAACTGATTCTGCTGGAGTAGGCAAAAATAAGTGTGAGAAGAAAACCATTGTGAGAAAATCAGTGAGCTGCTTCCATTATTATATCCTTTTACAAAAATGCAAATATAAGGTAACCATTACTTTCAGGATGCTATTTTGGATTAAAATCAGAGTAAAGAAAAACAGAAGTTCAACAGTCTGTTGGCAAAGACTGAGCAAATGGTAAACTACTGCCCCTTGCATCTTTTAAAAAGAAAAAAAACTCAGTTGTGCCAGTTGTATCTTTGTGTATAGACCCACGTGTAGGTGCTATTGATTCTACATCAGTACATCTGCTGAAGAACTGCAGTTTCCATTCTGCAGAATGGGTTTGACAATATTTCAAGACTTGCTTTTAACCTAGATGGGATAAAAATCTTCCCATAGGGTGGAAAGCCGGCTGCTTCAAGCTAGCTTGATATAATTTCCTACTGCCATGAGATTTAGTAGCAGGACCATTTGAGAGTTTTAATGCATCAGATGCTGCCTCACCATACACTTTTATGGGCTGAGATCTTCAGACCAGTATTATCTCCCATCCTAGGACTTGGTTCAGCCAGGGAGATTAGGTTGGTGCCAGACAGGGAATTTCCTTCCCAGTGGGGACAGTCTATGGAATGAGATAAGGGTTACTTTAGCATTTCTAGCAGAAGTAGATTGATCTTGGGTGACTGGGAGACAAAATAGCAGATGAAATTCAATCTAGATGAGGCCCCTTGAAGCCAAAAATATCTTAAAATAAATGATAGGCTTTGAACAGGCTGCTCCTGCTCAAGAACAAGATACTGGTGTCCTAAATGATGGCACTGACTTTACTATCCTGTTTCAGTAAAAAAAAAATAACTGAATTGGTGTTTGGAATTACTAGAAAAGGAATGGAGTGCAAACCAGAGATCATTATTAGGCCACTGTGTAAATCTGTGGTTCAGCTGCATCTTGAACACTACATGGGATTCTGAGTCTTCCATCCCAAGCTGGACATTGTAGAATCCCAGAAGAGTCAAAAAGAGTGTCAAATGTGGTCAGAAGACTAAAAAAAGGCTCCCATGGGATGAAAAATGAGGTAGGAAGGGGTTTTAGAGGTAGGTGTGATGCAATAAAAGGTTCAAGGACTTGTGAGGGGATCAAAAGGGCTAAATAACAAATACTTGTTTGATTGTCTCTGTATAAGAAACAATGGGAGTAATTTAATGGATGGTTAGTTCTTCATAAAATAAGTGGTTGGATTGTGGAACTCCTTGCCATAGGATTTTAAAGTGATAAAAAGGTAAATAAAAACCAAAACCCAAAAGGCAAACAAACATGCGTCCTACTGGACAGTGCAAGGGCAGAAAATTTAAAAAATCACTTAAGGGATAGTAAAGTGTCACTGCTGGACCCAGATTACTTTGGGGTAAGTTACTAGGTGTTTACACTATCCTCATGCAGTCACTATTGGTCATGCTGAGCTAATTGTATATTTACTATTTAAGCAGTACACTCCTATGGAAAAAACCCTATATTTTTAAATGGATAAATAAACTCAGAAGGCTTTTTATACAGCTTCACTTATGCTTCTTTGATTTCAACAGTATTAACAGCTGTGCTCTGTAATCTGGAATATATTGATACTAAGAGCAGGAGTGGAAGCAACTGATATTCCTTGACCTGTTGCCTGAGGAATTAAAGCAGATGCCATAAAAATGCAGGAGTAAAAAGGTGAGCAGCAGCATTATGAAAACATTATACAGGGCTGTTGCAATAATTTGCTCAAGGCTACAGATCAGAGGACTCGAGCAACAATAATATTCAGTCCACTCCACTTCAGTTTTTACCACTGCCTTTAATGCAAAGAAAGCGATATTTTTGTTAGGCAATGCGCAGCTGATAACAAAATCCTCTTCAGTATTACAAGAATGTGTTTGAATTGCAGAGGTTTCAGACAGATTTTGATAATTTTTTGTTAATGACCGAATTATGTGAAGTACCATTTCACCATGGCAGAGAAGATCAATGAACAACTTTTTTTCCCACAATTTGGGCATGGCCTAGAGCAAGTCCAGCTCAACTCGGCTCAGAATTTGGTGGGATCTGTGGAAATACATTCTTCCTACCATCACTTGGCATTGTTGGGACAATGGTTGGACTTGTTGATCTCAAGGGTCTTTTCCAACCTAAATGATTCTAGTTTGCAATTTTCATAATGTCATTTCTCTTCAGTTTAGCAAGATTTCCATGGACTATTTGGGCACACTGGGTTGTGAACGCAGCAGTCTTTTGTCTTTTGGCAGTCACAGTAGAAAGCAGTTGCACTTTTGTAGGTTTCAGTTCAACACAGATTCCATTTTGGACAGCATGTGGTGCATAGACTGTCAAACATTCTGATCATGGGGATGTCTTGCTGACCTCTTGATTATGGCCTCTTATTTGTTCAAGTTCAATTATCACACTGGCAACATCAAAGAAGTGGCAAATATGTACAGATGACCTGATCTGGATGCAAGTCATCCAGATATGTTGTTTCATAATAATTCTTAAGAATGATAATATTTCTAAAACATAATCCTGAAAGGAAAAAGCCTCACCCCTTTAAAGGTTTTTGGATAAATGCAAGGATAAATAAGGATATGGCAGGTGGCAAGTGAAAATAAATTTATGGGTATAGACCATAATCCAATTAAAGGGTGATTCTTTGGTTGTAGAAATGTATTTGATTTTATTTTACAGGGAAATGCAGAAAACAGTTTTGTAGCTGTGGCATTTCTCTCTTCCAGGAACATGCAAGAAATCTTTAACCTGATTGTGAAAGAGATGACAGTTCTGCTTCTTCTGTGATATTGGGAGTTGACTTATAGGTACAGCAACCTGACAATGACAAATTTTCAGCATGAACTATTTACATCAGAGCT
This sequence comes from Drymodes brunneopygia, assembly GCA_013400955.1. Taxonomy (NCBI): domain Eukaryota; kingdom Metazoa; phylum Chordata; class Aves; order Passeriformes; family Petroicidae; genus Drymodes; species Drymodes brunneopygia. Next base: position 2,200,113 of record VZTZ01008985.1, on the reverse strand, counting down.
TTATCCAAGGTTTAACAGTAGCATTGAAGCTGCACTTTTTAATGGTGACAATCTGGACAAGTATAAAAAGATACAGATAGAAAGTGTTTCTAATCTGCTGCTCCATCAAACACCACTGCATGAAAAAAGTGGGGGGAAGGACAGGAATGTTGAGTGGAGGAGGGAGGGATGGAGAGGCTGCAGTCATTCAAGTTGCATCTCTCACTTCTATTGGTTCCAGCAGCTACTTCTCTACACTGAGGGATAAACCTAAGAAGCAGAAGGTAATTTCTTTTATCATAATAAAACCCTGGAGAAAAAGCTCTGTTTGTGAACACCAGTCTGTGCTTTAATACAGACCATAAAATTTAAAATAAATGTTAGTGAGGAGTCAGTGTTTCCTTTTATTATTTTCTGACAGAAGATATACATGCATCCGATTTCAAGGATCATAAAATAATTAATTGTTTTGTCTCTTTCGTGGTTCCTTTTATAATAACATCAGCTGGATTGGGAATGTAATTCCTAACCTGTGGATAAACCAGCTATGGAGATAGTAAAGAGCATCTTAGAAGTAAGACTAGAATAAGCTTCTTTTCATTGGAATGGTGATTTAATTGCCACCAGTAACTTTTACCTGCAGTTTCTGATGCCAGGGTGCTGTGTTGTCTCAGGATGAGGTGCACTGATGTAATGACAAGATGTTAGAGCATAAACTTGTTACTCTGGACTGCTCCTAAAGATCTGGCTTCTAAAGCTGCGGGTGAATAAATGAAAAATAAAACATGGTACTGATAATGGGGTTCAAAACCACTGGGACAAATGAAATTAATCAGAGTTGGTACAGAATTCAGTCTGAATAAGCTGATGAAAATCATTAATTTTTATCCAAACTCTATGCCAAGTTCTAAGGAAGGAAGGATGGTTCTTTGCTGTGTGGAAGCTGTTGGAAAATAAATGGGTGAAGAACAGATATTTAAGCGGTAAAAATGGACTGGGAAAAACAGAATAGGAAATTATAGTGATGCTTCTCTTAGCATTGTTTCAGGGTGATTTTTTAAGAAAATCTTTCTTTTGGAACAGTATCTTACTGTGGGCCTGTATTCAGTTTGCAGCTTGTGTGATGACATATTTTTTAGTATTGTTTTCAAGCTATTTCTTTATCAAAAGCACTTAGATTTCTGAACCACTGGTGCAAGTGCTTGCAAAGGTCTTGGTGACCTGCACAGAGCCTCCTTGTTTTGACATCCAGGTTAGTAATGGGAGTTTTGAACAGGCACAAACCTCGAACACAGTCCCAGGTGGAAATAACTCCTTGATTTGAAATAAAATTGTTAATACTCAGCCTTGCACTGACAACTGTTCTGTGGGATCCTGGGCAGAGACAGCATCCATTGCTTCTAAAGAGTTTGCAACGGGCTTTCTAAATAATTTATTTTATATAAGGAAAGTTTACAGAGTGCTTATGCCTCTTCTGCAAAATAGTTGTTGATCCCTAAGAGAGAAAAGGTTGAAAAGTCACTGGCTATGTTTATTTTACCTGGTTTGGTTATGTAATGTGATTTCTGCTGTCTTTAAAAATGTAGTATAGTTAGGAAATGGTGCAACTGTTTCCTCTAGCCCTGCCTGATCATAAAATGGATTGATACAGATTGTTCTTGCCAAATCCATATTTTTATATAATATTGTATGATATTTTAGGTGGTTCAAACACCACTTTCTCAATAATTTCTTTGAGTGTCTTTGTAGCTTCAGACTTCTTATTTCTAACTTCAATAAATCATATCTGATGTTTTTGTTTTTAATATTGTATGAATGAAAGACTTGCTCCAGCCTTTAATAGTAAGACTGGTTATTTTTCAGGTACCCAGCCCCCTGAGCTGAAAGACAGGGTTGAGAAGCAGAATGAAGCCCCCCTAACCCAAGGGGAAATGGGCAGGGACCTGCTACACCACTTAGACACAGGGATGGGGCTGGATGGGATCCACCCAAGGGCACTTAGGGATCTGGCAGAAGAGCTCACCAAGCTCTTTCAATCTTTTGCCAGCAGGCCTGGCTAAACAGGGAGGCCCAGGGGGCTGGAAGTCAGCAAATGTCACATCCATCAACAAGAAGGGATGCAAGGAGGACCTGGGGAGCTACAGGCCTGTCAGTCTGAGCCTGGAGCCAGGGAAGGTCATGAATCAGATTATCTTGAGTGACACCACACAGCTCATGAAGGACAACCTGGGCATCAGGCCCAGCCTTCAGGAGTTCATAACAGGCAGGTCCTGCTTGACCAGCCTGGCCTCCTGTGACAAGGTGACCATCTCAGTGGGTGAGGGAAAGGCTGTGGATGTTGCCTATCTGTACTAGACTGTAGTAAAGCCTTTGACTTTGTTTCCCACAGCATTCTCCTGGAGAAACTGGCTTCACGTGGCTTGGCACGGGTGTGCTGTTGGATGAGTAGCAAACCACAGGGGTGGCTGGGCCCAGGGAATGTTGGAGAATGAAGTTAAATCCAGCTGGTGGCCAGTCACGAGTGGTGTTCCCTGGAGCTCAGTATTGCTGTCAGTCCTATTTAATACCTTCATCAACAACCTGGACAAGGGGGTCGAGGGCACCCTCAGTCAGTTTGCAGATGACACTGAGTGGGGCTGGGCTGTGGATCTGCTGGAGGGCAGGAAGGCTCTGCAGAGGGATCTGGATGGGTGCGTTGTATGGGTTTATCGAGGACCAAGTGCTGGGTCCTGCACTGGCAAAAAGGAGATCTTATCCTGTGGAGTAGAAGTGCCAGATCTTTAAAAGATTCACAGATGTGTGCTTAGGGACAGGGCATAGTGCGGACTTGGCAGTGTCATATTAATGGTTAATTACTAGTGATGTTAACGATCTACTCCAACCTAAATGATTCCATGATGCAATGGCTACATTTTTGCTGTGCCTAGCTGGAGAGGCTTTACAGAGAAAGGACTTTTCCTCCCTATTTTATGAAAGATGGGATACATTTACCTCCCACTCAGCAGCACTTCCAGTCCTCTCATGGCAGCTGGCAACTGCTTTTTATTCGCAGCACGCTTCTGGTGTCATTACCTCTCAATTTCTGTCTGCTGCTAACATTAGGGGTCCTCCCAAGACGTGTTATCTCTATCACTGCGAGTCGATATTCATTTACTTCCTTCAAGGTTCACAGCTCTGCCCCACACAACACCAGGGAGAGCCTCGTGGAAGCAGCTGAGCGGGAGCATGGGCTCGCATTTGCAGAATGCAGAGAACGTCCTAAAGACAATGTGTGGTAATTTGCCCAACTGATTATCCACTGCTTTAAAACCCAATCAGCTGTTTACAATGGGCTCTTTTTGGTCACGCACTATGAATCTAATCAAATCATATTGGAAAAACAGCATGGCCGGATGAGGGCTTTTCCTTTCATGTGTGTCCTTTTATAGCTCACTCAGGATGAGGAGAGTAGGTGAAATAAGAGCAGGGAAATGATAAATCCTACCTAAATTTTTATTCAGTTTACTCAGTGTGATTTATATTATATTACTGTTGGTCACTTCCAGCTATGTTCTTTCTACAGCAGTTAGTTTTGAGTTTGGTCCTTCCCTGAAACCTGTTCACAGGAGGATTTTCACTTCAGATAACTTGGAGAGGAAGTTTTTATGGAAAAGGAAATGCATTTTACCAAGGTTTACATGCTTTTTTCCCCTCCAGAGCAACTTCTTAAGGCTCTAGGGAACAGTGATAAGTAGGAATAAATAGGAAAAAGTGTTTCAGGAGCAAGCAAACAGAAGACCATGAGGGCCCAGCTGAACAATTAGTTCACTCTGTTGGCAGCTTCAATTAGGAATCATTGTTAGGAATTTTCTGAGTCCTTGAAAGATATGGTTAATGGACTACTGGCCAAAATTTGTTTTCTTTTTGGCTGTAGAAAACCCTAGGCTCTCAGTAGACTCTCTCACCTTGGTGAATTTGATAGGATAAAAACTATCAGTTGGCTTTCAGCTGCACCAAGATAGAGCTGCTCATCATTCATGGAGATACAGTGCAGCTGCTTCCCAGGGACTATAGCCAAAAGGCCTGTGTCTGCTGAATAAATAGTGCTGAGAAGTCTAAATCTGAAGATATGATTTTTATGTGGGTGCTGACAGAAGGGGGTAGACATCTCTAGAATTTTCCATATCTTTAATAGCCTATTGTATATTCAAAGGGCTTGTGTAGTTGATTTTAAACCATACTACCCAAGATACACATATTAAGAAACAGAAACTGTAGGTTGGTGATTTCCATCAATAGGTATATGATTTCCATCTCTTTGTTATTGTACACCTTCATTTATTTTAAGGTAGTAGCTCATGTTTGTGTAGCATTGCATTTAAATTTTCAGGGGGGTATTAAAAACAGGATCTTTTCATAATGATCAGAAGGTGCAGAGGTTTGTTTTAACTGGAGATTCATGGCACATTGGAGAGGAAGAGGAAGTTAACCAGTTTATAGCAGAATTTCCAACATTCAACATAGAGATGTCATTCATAAAATCCTCTCATTTCCTCAGTGTCCTCATCCTCATTTTTCAAATTCTCATCTGTTGATACTTAAGAGGCACTGAGGTTGACTGAAACTCACTGTGCTTCCTGGAAGTACCTTATGTGTGTAAAGCATTAATGTTATCCTGTTCTGGGATTATCTTATTTTAAAATAGTAGTTGAGCCCTAGGGTGGTATTGAATACTGGTCCCTTAAGGAATTAGAAAAGGACTATTTTGACATCAGTGCTGGAGTATGGGTTGGTTTTGGCCACCTGAATGAATTTTAAGCTTTCTGTTCTAGGCAGTGAAAATCCTGTTTGGCCTTGTGCTCTTAATTTATTATTCTGAGGTCTGCAAGCAATTCTTACAAATCAAGATGAGATTTAAATACTTCAGATTATGCCTATTGTTTTCTGGCTAAGCAGAAAAGAATGCATTTGTTTATTGACCTTCAGGGCTGCAAAACTCCACTCTTCACAATCTAAGGGACTCTGGGAGTGGGTCTGAAGTCTGCTGGCAACATGTGAAGCTCTAAATTTTAAATGGGTGTTTTCATCATCTGCTTTAGAGAAACCTTTCTCCTTTCAGATTCTGCTTGCAGGGGTTGAGCCTGCACACGTACATGCTGATCCAGGTGGGAAGCTGGTTGTGATTCTGTAACTGTCTGGCAAAAATAATTAGGTCATTACCCATGACTGGCAGTGCTAAAAGACCAGCTGGAATTTGTACTGATTGTGAATTTTGTTGATTGTTGTATGGCTGGTGGTGCAGTATTTCATCCAAGGTGTTTATCTTGGAGCTGTGGCATTGCATGTATAGTGGGTTTATGAGCCAGATTATGTTCTGCTGTAATGTGTATGAATTTTAGGACTTTTGACTATTTTCATAGTGTCAACCAATAATGTTTTTGATACAAACCACAGTTTTCAGTAAAGTGTTGAAAGAATTGGTACTCTTTACAAATTGATGGCTACTAGCAGCAATAACCTGAACAGAGGCAATTGCAGAGTTTTCGGACATTCCTTGAACCTGCCTGATTGGGTATTTTATTAAATACAAATATCCAGGAGAAGGCTACATAGACTTGAATTTTGGTTTTACCTGGTTGCAAAGGAGGTTGTTCCAGAATAATTAACACAGAAAACTTTCTGCAGCATTAACTCCAATTGCTGAGGCAGGTTCTGCAAAAATAACACCTGGTCAGTGATGCAAGCATCCTTCATTTTCCCCTCTCTTTTTTTCTTTTAATGTAGACAACTCCTAATCCTTTTCATAGTTAGTTTTAAAATGTGGAAGCACCGTGGCTGCAGGTGTTTAAGGTGTCTTAATACAACACTGTAAGAAATAGACATTTGATGGAATTAAGTATTCTGCAAGAAATCCTTGGTTTGGAAGTCTGGTTAAACGACAGTGTAATTTCTGTTTAAAAAATAGTAGTTAAAATTCAACTTAGTACAAAGAATCATGACACAATGAGGAGAAGATAAGAAAGACATGGATGAACAGAGTGGAAGTCTAAAGAGTGTTACAGATAAAGTTCTCTTCGCCTAAAAAAAAAGATATTTTCCTATTTAATGTTCGTCAGAATAGATTGGACTGATAATAGTCACTAATCACAACTAAAATGGCAAAAGCATATCAGTTTTTCAAATGTTCAAATTCTCTTTCATTAGTAAGAACATGGTTATATTGGGTCTCTAGTTTATTTTCGATTATCCTGTAAGATGATGAAAATGGGACCTGATTTTTGACGGTACCACTAAGGAGACAAGGGTGGCTCACCCACTTTGTGCCAGCAGTCACCAGCTGGTGATCCTCAGAGGTCTGACAGGTTTCCAGGTTGGAATGGGGGAGTGTTTCCAAGGGTGCTCAGACTTTATTAGTGTCTCCTGGCCTCTGCTGCCACTGCTCACAGTGAGGAACAGCCCTGAGACAGCTGCTTTTGTCAGAATCACTGTCTGCATAATCTCCTTACAGCTTGTGTGATCAAGGAACATATGTCTGATAAGCATGGTTATAAACAAACCTGTCATCAGTGGCAGCTTGTGGTGTCAGGCTGGATGTAAGAAGTTGACATGGGTGCAGAATGGCAGAAAAGCAGGTGTGCTTGTGCCCACATTCAGCACACTCTTGGTTAACACACACACACCTGCAACCTGAAAAACCCTGGTGATGGTTTAAGGACCTGCATCATCCATAAAGCCAGTAAAGATTACAGACATCCATAACTGTGTTTCCAGGTGGGGTTTTGCTGCTAAGGGTAACTGTTCATAGAACTGAGCTCCTTCCCCATGAAGGAAGGAAGGAAATTTAATTCCCTGTATCTAGTCTGATATATTTTAAACTTTGCTTTCTGTAAACAGAGTTGCCTCTTTGTATTAGAATACTATTTTTGAATACATTTTTAAAAGTAAAATGCAGTATTTATTGCACAGTATGCACAAGAAACAGTCAATACAGTGTAAGGGCATATTTCAAACCCTACTGAAATCAACTATAAAACTCCTATTGATTTCATGAGGCCTTGAACCAGATTTTAATAGAAGATGACATTAGGCAGAGCACCTGCTTGGACATTAACCATTGTGCATAAACAGGTGCTCTTTCTTGCTTCTAGCTGGTATTTAAGCTCTGGAGAAAGCATATCTTTTGTTGACAAAAGCTTTATTCTTTAAGAGGCTGGTTCATTTTCAAGTTTGGACGTTGCACTTGTCGAGTACAGATAACAATGATTATTGCTGTTGAGATATATTATTATACTGTTCCTACACAGAACCACATAATCGTCCCCTTTCTAAATTGGTATTTTATTGGCAGTGACAATGATGGGTTGATAGAGTGTAGAAATGTTACTGAGCAGAGAATTTGTACACTGGCTCAAAGATCTGGATCTAAGGAATATTGGTGGGGGAGAAGAACAGTACCCTGATTTTGGAATATTAGCTTTTAGACCAAAGGAAGCAAAAGGTTGCTGCAGCTCACCTGCTGCCATGTATGATAGCAGACCTCTTGTGATTTATGCTTCCTACAGTACTTAAATTAATACACACATTGGACCAGAGTTATCTTCAGTTCTCTCATTCCTAATTTAAGCTGATTGCTTCTGGCCCTTCCTTGATAAGGCTGAGATGGAATTTGCATCATACAGCCTTGGGCTTTCCTGAGCAAGGGGGACAGTACAACATACTCCATCATACTGTTCCAGGGCTTGTTTGACTGGGGTTGTGCAGATGAACACCTGCAAGAGCTGTGCAGCTCAGCACATAGTGTTGAAGTGCTTCTTTGCCCACTGGCATGAAAAATGCAAGTAAAATTCTGAGGGTTTTTTGTTAGGTTTTTTTCCCTCCCTCCTTTTATGATTTGCACTCTCTGGGGCCCTGCTCTGTTGAGAGCACCATGCTTCACCTTGCAGCCTCCACAGCTAAACCCCTAGTTTAGCACAATTTTTGATTTTACTAAACCACTGCTAAGTGTAAGCTGACATCAGGTGGCACTTGCTCTATACTCTATCCAATTGTACAAAATACAGTACTTAGGAGCCCTGTAATGGACAGCTGCCAGAAAGCAGACATTGCTACCTGTCTGATGAGCTCTCTCCTGAAAATGGTGCTGTTTTCACATTGCCTCTTGTTCCCCTCTGGTCCCTTACAATGTCAGCAGAATGCTGTGCTCACAGAGACATAAGCACTTCAGGCTTAAAGGGGATTACTTTAAGATTAAATGCAATGAGTCCTGCTGCTACTTTTAAAATAGATCTGGGGAAAAAAAAAATCCTGCTGTTTAAAATGCTCCCTGGTCCTCCCATGCTCACTGCTGAGGACCTGTGACCTACTGGTTTGCCTTGGCAGGATTTCCCCTCCCCTGCTGCTTCTCCCTCTGCAGCTGCTCATTTTGGAGCCCGCATGGCTGTACTCGTTGTTAAAAAACACAGCTGCTCTGCATCCATTGTGAGTCCAGCTATTGATTTAGATCCTCCAATTTTTATGTGTTGAAAGACAAAATGGTTGTTTAGAGATGCGTTTTTGTGGAACCTGGAGTCAGCCAGGGCCTTGAGGCAGAACAGCCTCAACTTCTCTGCATGGTTGATGTGCCAGAGTGCTCAAAGTAGCTCCCAGTCTCTTGTCCTTGTTTTATTATAAAAAATGCAAACTAATAAGCCAAAACAAGATAACAACTTTTAGAAAGAATACACAGTTCTTTTGGGTCAGGCAGGTTTAAATCAAAAGGCCTGGAAACAAATCTTCCCCCATCTCCAGGGGGTCCTTGAAAAGCTGAACCTTTCTTCTGATTTTGCAGAGAGAGATCAGTCACCAGTTACTGTCATGGACAAACCAGATGTGCCTGGAGGAAACGAATTTGTTACCAATCAAATCAGAGTAGGGCAATGAGAAACAAACCCAAATCTTAAAAACACCTTCCCCCCACCCTTCCCTTATTCCCAGGCTTAATTTCACTCCTGTATTTTCTCTCTCTCCCTCTCCAGGGGTGCAGAGGAATGTGGGAAAAGGAGTTGTGGTCAGTACATTGATGTTTTTGCTGCTCCTTCCTTCACAGGGACAGGACTGCTCCACAGTGGGGTTTCTTTCTTGGGAGAAAGTCCTCCACAAACTTCTCCAAAGTGAGTCCTTCCCACAGGCTACAGTTCTTCATGAACTGCTCCAGCATGAGTCCCTTTCCATGGGATGTCATCCCTCTGGAACAGACTGCTCCAGCGTGGGTTCCCTGTGTGGTTACAAGCCCTGCCACCCTGCTCTTCACCACAGGCTACAGGAGAATCTTAGCTCTAGCACCTGCAGCACCTCCTGCCCTGCCTTCTTCAACCTTGGTGCCTTCAAAGCTGTTCCTCTTACACATTCTCACTCTTCTCATCTCTGGCTGCAATTGCTTCTGCACAGTAGCTCTTTCCCTTTCTTAAATAAGTTATCAGAGAGGTACTGTCACCATCCCTGATGGGCTCAGCCTTGCCCAGTGGCAGGCCTGTCTTGGAGCTGGCTGACATTGGTTCCTGTCAGACTCAGGGAAACCTTCCTGCAGCTTCTGGCAGAAGCCACCCTTGCAGTGCCTCCCCTCTCCCCTAATTCCCAAAACTTTTCTATGCAAATCTGACCAAGAGGCCTTGGGATCATTTTCAAGGATTGTTCATTTTTGGGGAACTGTTTTGGATGTGCAGTGTTCGCTCAGGATGATTTGAATGATGTTTTTTGGAACCCCTCCCAGGGTTTATTGTGTGTGCTTTACTTAACTTGGCTTGTACTATTATGGCCCTGCATCCCTGAGGGTCCCATGCTGATTTGTCCAGTGGTTTAGTGGAGTGGAGCAGGACATGAATGCCTGACATAAGGAATGCCACTGCTCTATCTCAACAGCTGCAATGCTATTTTCTAATCTATCTGATTGTGCCATTGAAAGGACTGGCAGGTGGAAGTGCAGCATTTTCCCTTTATTTGAAAATTTTAGCAGCACACAATAAATATCAGTGCTACAAGAGATGGAATGATATGGTGTTATCATACTTGAAATGGTAATTCAAAATTAATATTGCCAAATCAATTTTACTGTGACTTTTATTACACTAGCTTAAATAATGAGCCTGGTAATAAACTGCAAGATACATTTGATTTGTTTTAAATCTACAAGCAAAAAGAGAGAAGTACCAATTTATATAAAAGTATGTTTTCCAGGTGTAACAGTTTTTAACGAAGGGAGCTACTTGTTGCAAATTATTTGTTCTGTTCAGAGGCAGAGTGAGAGTTACCTCTCTAAAGGTGGAGTAGGTTTTATTGTGTATATTGCCTGCCACAGAAATGCAAATAGAACACTGTACTTACTTGCAGGATGGGATGAAGGATGGCTCAGAAGCCTTGGATTAGGGAGTGAGGAAAGGAACTGCTATCTCCACTTCTGTATGCTGAATGTAAATATTTTGTACTTTTGGGAGAGTTGCTGGCTTGTCACAGGATCTGTGTTGTGTATGAGCAGCCTTATGCATTCCCAGGATACATTTTATGTTGCATCCATGCTGGAATCCTGTTGTGCCCAGCAGATGGGAGTTTATGGTGTGCAGGTTTAGCAGCTGAGGTTACATGTCCAATATGAGACTAAGGGGGTGTGTTTGTACAAAGTGTGGTTTGTATGTGCTGCTGAATCCACAGCTCACTTTTATGCAGTGGAAATTACAGTGGAAGCACATTTTGGGGAATTTATGACATGAAAAAGGAAGCTTGTTTGAAAGTTTGGCACTTCAGTGTCAATACTAAAGGACCAGCTTTTTGGATTTGGGATGGAATACGTGTTCTGTAACTCATTGTGCTCCCAAGTTCTGACAGTTGATCTGTCATGAATTCCTTGCCAGTGCACTCACTTGACAGCCTCAGTTTTGAGCTGTAGCCCAATATTAGTGAAATGCAGTCAAAGTCTCCTTGGGGAGGCTGGCTGTGAATCACTGCTTGTGCAAACAGCACTACTGGTAACTGGAAAAAGGAATTCCAGAAAGCTGAAAGGGGTCATCACTTAGAGGATGGTATATCCTGTGCAGCTAAAGTACTATAGCCAATTCCTTCCTTTTCTACCCCATGTATTACTCTTTACCTGGAAAAAGAAGACTCATGAATAGCTCCCTTCACCTCCTGCTTCCCTAATGTAAGATATTAATTAGAAAAGTCTGGTTCTTTGCAGAAGAGAAATTCTGCTGTTTATAAAAATTTATCTCAGCAATGTGAAATAACATCATGCTTTAATAAAAGATGTATCCAGCTCTTAATGGGAGAACAGTTACTCCTCAGAGATTTTCAGTGTGGCCTCTTTAGATGTGCATTTTCACTGAATGCAGCTTTATGGGATTTATTTTTGTGTAGCCCATTGTTTCACTGTAGCTCTGTAGCTGAGGTGTCACAATGACTGACATTTGCTATTTGACCTGCAAGTGACTTCTTGAAAAGCTTCTAAATCTGTGAATGCCTGGGCTTCTGTAACTTGCAGACAAAGTGGCTTCTAATCATGTCACAGAGTAGCTCCTCTGCAATAGGGAGGAAACAACTGAAACTAGGATTTGGCTATCAGTCACTTGCAGATTTTCAGGACACCTGAGAAAGTGTGGAGTACAGGTGCTTCAAAAGTAATTAATATGTGTTCAGTTAATGACTTGTCACTCTTGCTTTATTTTGGAAAAAGAAATAAACACCCTGTTTCATGTATTTTCACTTCTCAGCTCTAGTCGATCAAGAATTATAAGCAAGCACATTTGAACTCGTAATGAACAAGATATGTAGTTGCTTAGCTTTTAATTAGAAAAGGCACGTTGAGTGAACAAGTATAATTACAGATTTTTTTTTATTTTAATAGATCAGCAATTACCAGGAAAAAAGGTTACTGACACACAGCAGCCTTATTTATAAATGTAAATTTCCAGTGATGCCAATACAAATATAAAACTATGCATCCTCAGTATCCAACTTCATCCGTAGGCAGATATGTCCTTCTGAAGATGTTCTGATGCCTGGATCTGTGCTGGAAATTGCTGTGAGAGAGAGTGAGGTGTTGGGAGGATGTGAGAAACACAAACTGAATAAGGTATGCTGAAATTACAGAAAGATAAGTCACCCAAAATGAACATACTCGTAGTTCAAGAGCATTTTGGTTTTTTTCCTGGATGACAGTAAAGATATCAGAAAGTTGCAGACTCTGTAGAAAAATATACAGAATCACAGACTGTGATTCCAACTACTAACCAAAAGCTTGGAAGAGTGTGTTAGATACAGGAATTTCCATGGCCCTTCTCTGTGACCCCCTTGCCCACTTCCTCTAAATTGCTGAAGACACTCTCTTTTAACTGCAGTGTCAGTGAGAGACAGGCTCTTTCCACTGAGGCTAAAAAAAAAAAAAATTGGCTCCCTGCCTCTGTAAAGCTGATAGTCTGCAGCTTAAGTCTAAGTTGTCTTAATGGGTTTTAGACTGCCAGAGAGCAGGCGTTCTGCTCTATGACAACTCTGCTTTGGAAACTTGCTGCACAGACCTAATGGAAATGGATGTAAAGTCTAGTGATAAACTATGATGCTGAGAGACAGCACCCTTGAGGTAAAGGACTCCAAATGAACTGCAACTGCACAATAGTTGCAGAATAAGTAAATTTGTCATTCAAGCACTAGGATCTGACATTTTTTCTGACTGGCAGAAGAGAAGATAAAAACACTTTATGGATTCCTGCAGTCAGAAGCAGAATTTCCCAGTTTAGAGTGAAAGTAAAGTCCTTTGTGTGCGTGCACATGGGTATGTTTTATATTTTATCTTTGTAAATACCTGATTCTATTGATGTGCTAAGAGCCCTGTTAAAAAGGTCATGTTAAATACCCATAACCCTTGTAGTAAAGAGTGACAAACCATTTGTTACAATTTCTAATATTTTTTTGTTCCTTGAGAGAAGATGACTATTTGAGAACTGCTATTTGAGAACTTCAGCAAGGATATCACAGATGCTCCCTGCTGCTGTTGCAGTGTTGTCCTTCACTTTGTGATGCATTATGTAAGGTGTGATAGGGTGCAAATTTCAGGAGTCTAACACCATAAACAGGGATATTTTTTACTATCCAGGTTTATTCTTAGCTTAGCTGAGTACCAAGCCAGGCTTATGACCTTCAGCTGCACTGCCACTGAGATTAGCTCAGATGATTAAAGCATGGTGTTAATCATGTGAAGGTTGTGGGGCCATTCATTTCAGCTGGACCTGATGATCTCTGTGGGTTCCTTTCAACTCAGATTGTTAAATACATTTTGCTTGACAGGCAGATGGGATCTGCTCCTTTTAGAGGAACTTCACCAGCCTCAAAATTAACAACTCATAAACTATCATGTTACACGTGTCATAGCATGCCCTAAAATGTGGAAATCTGTGTGAGAAGTTTTGCATTTCAGTAGCTTACTGGTGAACTCTGATATGAAGATCCTTTCATAAAACCCCTTTCCTTTAGACACCAGTTGGTCTGAAATCTGCAAAATTGAAGTTAGATTTCAGTGTCTCTGTTCTGTATGGAAGTATAATCCATGATGTTACTGGGAAGATGAGAAAGGAGGTTGTTTGGGGTTTTTTGGGTTTTACAGTCCTAATAGTGTTCAAAGATGACTTGCACAACACTGGGAGTTTTGTCTCTGAGATATGGCCATGATAAATAACTAAATAAGATGTTTTTGGGAGCAGAGTCCTTTGTAATGCAGTCCCTTTAGAAAGCAATGGATCAGGCTCCTGGCTGATGTTCTCCAATACTGTTCCATGGCTTGAATATAAATATATGCATATATGTATTTAATACTGTCTGAGATTTTGCTCTGAATTTCTTGGAGGTTCTTCACTGAACTGCATCAAGATGATCTGGGAGCATTTCTGCAGAGCAGGTTGTTGGCTTAAAGGATCTTTGTGCCCTTCACACTGCCCTTCAGGTTATAGAACAGTCCTTTTTCTTTGACATTTTGATGCATTTGGGTTTGGTTTTTTTTTCTGTGAGAAGAGGTCTAAGAAATTGGGTGCTTTAATCTCAGATTGAAACTATCCTAGATGAAATTTTCAACACTTACTTTTATATGCTCTACATACTTTGTTTCTGACTATGAAATAAAATGCATCATCTCAACAAAATAGCTTCTTTTTTACTGCTGTTTCACTCTGCAAAGCTTCTCCTGTAATATATTTAACTTCCCAGTAGCAACTCAGCTCAGTTAATATACTACAAGAGTAGAACTTGTATTAAATCTGCAAAATGACTGCTCCCCCAAAAATCATAGATCACAGAATATGTTGAGTTGGAAGGATCATTGAGTCCAACTCCTGGCCCTGCACAGCACCATCCCCAAGAGTGACACCATGTGCCTGAGAGCATTGTCCAAACACTCCTTGGATTCTGTCAGGCTGGTGCTGTGACCACTGCTCTGGGAAGCTGTTCCAGTGCCCAGTCACTCTCTGGGTGAAGAACCTTTTCCTAATATCCAACCCAAATCTCCCCTGACACATCTCCAGGCCATTCCCTTGAATCCTGGCCCTGGTCACCAGAGAGAAGAGATCAGTGCCTGTCCCTCTGCTTCCCCTCACGAGGAAGCTGTAACTGCAGTGAGGTCTCCCCTGTGTCCTCCAGGCTGAACCCTCCAAGTGCCCTCAGGTGGCTTCCTCTCAAGGCCCTTTGTCATCTTCACTGCCTTCCTTTGGGCACTCCCTAACAAGTTTATATCTTTTTTCTATTACAGTGCCCAAAACTGCCCCCTCACTCAAGGTGGGGTTGTCCCAGGGCAGAGCAGAGCAGGACAATCCCCTCCCTTGCCTGGCTGGTGATGCTGTGCCTGATGTCCCCCAGGACATGTTTGGCCCTCCTGGCTCTCAACACACTGCTGACCCATATCCAACCTGCCATTGACCAGGACCTCCAGGTCCAGTTCCACAGCACTCTGCTCTCCAGCCTCTCATTGTCCACTCTGCACACCCAGGGCTGCACCAGCCCAGGTGCAGAATGTGGCACTTCCCCTTGTTGAATTTCCTGTAGTTGGTGATTGCCCAGTCCTCTCATCTGTCCAGGTCTCTCTGTAGGGCCTCCCTGCCCTCAAGGGAGTCAACAGCTCCTCCCAGTTTTGTATCACCCATGCACTTGCTCAGTATCCCCTCCAGTCCTGTGTCCAGGTCATTGATGAAGCTGTTGAAGAGCACAGGGCTGAGGATGGAGCCCTCTGGAGCCCCACCAGTGACAGGTCCCCAGTCTGATGTCACTGTAACACTTTGCACCTGACCTGTGAGCCAGCTGCTCACCCATCATAGGATGTGTTTATCCATCTCACTGAAGAAGCTCTGCTAAAACCTTTTAACATAACCTAATAAAAGAATGCAATGGCTTTAGAAAGTTTCAAAGAAATGCTATGGAACCGCAAAGTATTTACTAGAATTTATTTCACTGCACTTAGGTGAGCAAGGTTTGAGGGCAGCTGCTGTCAAGCTGCAGCTGCAAGAGGCACAGCTTGAGGAGAGCACAGCCTTGTGGTACAGCAGCTGAATTGAACAGCAGCTGAACTCAACTTTTCCCAGGCCTCTTCCACAGCATAATTGTCCCATCCAGGACTGCCATCACCATCCCTTACATGTCTGCTGGAACATCCCTCTGCCTCTGGCTCTCCCACACCACCAGGTAGGCAGGAAAAGTGCAGGTTTGCTCTCATTGTGCTGTTCCCCAGGCAGTGTTTTAGGGTTTTTCATAGACAGACTGCAGTGCCATAGTTTTGGGGACTGCTGCTTCCATGGAAACGACACAGTTTTTGTGCCCTTGCTGTGAGGGAGCTGCTTCATGAAACACGATTAAAAGAATGTACTTCCTTAAAAGCATAGATTTGCAGCACTAAAGCTGTAAAAAAAGAGAAAACGATAGAACTCATTAAGATTATATTCAGTAAGGATTCCTCTCAGCTTGTAAGGCTGTTGTGTCCTGAGGAAATGAGAACTACACCCTTTCTGCTTCTTTTCTGCCTAAAAAGCTGTGTGTAGAAAAGTCTCACTGGATCATCTGCCACTCTTTAGCCCCGGATAAAAAGGCTTCACTCTTCTCTCCTTTCTCTGCCTCCCCTTCATGTGGCCTGGCACTGGAACATGGTTTGGTAGTGCTGGGGTTTAAGTAGTTTTCTTTTTTTTAAGTAGTTTTCTTTCCTTCCCAAGGTCCTTTGAAACATATATGCCTTATTTTGTATGTTTCCAGCTTCAGCTTGGTAACTGCCTGGGATTTCTTTCCTGTTTTTTTAAGGTCTTTTCAGATATAGCAGTAAGATTTTTATAGATTTTGTTGAAGTCTTTATTTATTACATGCTTATCTAAGGCACTGCTGAATTTTTTTTATTTTCTGTAATATGTCTGTTTAGATTACATCTTGGATTTTCAGTCAAGGAGGAGGAAAAGACCCCAACCTTCTCCATTTTAGGTAACACTCAGGAGACTTCTCAGATGGGGTGATGTCTTATACTGGGATGCTCATGGGTTTGTTTCATGAAGGAGAAACTCCTGACACTGAAAAGGTTGGCTCCCTACATCAAGATGAACACATAGAACAAGAAAGAGGAGATGGGTAATAATTAGTAGACGAAAAACTGTGCATGTCTAATATTTTCATGATCATGAATGCAAAATAAAGTGGGAATTAACACAGTCCTAAGACTGTTGGGGCACGGAAGGAACAGCAGCAGCACAGCATTCCAGGTTTCCTGATTTTCCCAGTGCACCGAGCCCTTTCAGTGAAAAGCCAGACTACTCAAGCTGGACCACCAAAACCAGACTTCTCTGGCAAAGCATGCAAAGGATGGAGTTTATCCATACCACATGAAAGTACCAAGAGCAATGGGAAAGATGATGAGCAGGATCATCTTTTCAATCCTGGAAAGTCTGATTGCTTGGCAGTAGCATCAGTGACAGTCAGCAGCTGGCTGACACTTGTGCAAACTTGCACTGCTTCCTATATGAATATGTAAGATTTTCTCTACATTTTTAGTAGCACTACTTAGCAGATCATCATGAATGAAGAAAGAGTATTTTTATCATCATCTTGGTTTCACTGAAATTTTGGGTGAATAGAAAATGCATGATATTTTCTTCAGTTCACTTTTCTCTGATTCATTTATTTAGCTGCTATATATATTATTTTTTTCCTAGATGCCTGTTGTGAAATTCTGAATGTGTGACATCTGCAAGACTTGCTGTTGCAATAATTAGCATGAAATGATGCAGAAAATTTTTGACCAGACTTAAAATAATTTTATAAAATCTTAGGATAACTGAACTATCAACATCCCCATAAAGAGAGACTTCAGTTTTAGTTAGTATCACTTAATCCAAATAACACTATAAAGGTAGAGGAAATAAAGTGTGCATATTAATGATTTATTTAAAACTCACAAACATTGTGTATGCTTTCTGAACATAAAATTGGATGATAAAGAAAAAAAGATGCTTTCTCTTTTCAACACTGGCCAGACTGAATCACATAGAAGTTTTTCAAAAGACTGGGATCTCTTAGTTACTTTTAGCATCTGTGGTGTTCTATAAACCTTCCAGGCACACAGAGGACACTCACTGCTCCCTCACTGGAAATTTTATAATCCTAGATTACTACAGCAGGCAAGGATTTCGATTACTATGACAGGCAAGGATTAAGAAATTAGCTTGGCAGAATGATCTTTTTGCCTCTTTGCTAACCTCACTTGAGAGAACACAGAAGCGTATGAACTTAAGAGTTCTACTTTCATTTTAGTGCCAAAGGATTTAAACGTTTTCTGGAGAGTGTTGCAGAGTTCTGGCTCAGGAAAGAAGCCTCAGTGATGGAGCTTTTTAAGACAGGAGAAAGAAGCTTGTTGAACCTGGTTCGGTGTGATTTTTTTTTTTCCCCAAATCTTCTGCTTCCAAGGATACTGTTGGTTCATTCAGCCCTCCATCTGTAAACTGCTTGGCAGGGGGGGATTTGCATAAACGTAGAGCTGAGGGGAGGGAAAAGACAGATTTGATTCGCCCACACAGAGCGATAAGCTCTTACCCTAAGGCAATGCTCACCCCCGCCCCAGGCGCTGCGCGAAAGGATGGAAGGCAAGATGTTGGTGTGTTAGTGGAGTGGAGGTGGTGATACTTGAGTTGGTGTTCTGGTTATTAACACCAACCTCTAAGTAGCTGCTGATCTTCGAATGTGTTGTTCACTGGTGAAGCTATCGCTGGTGGGCAAGTCTGGAAGCGCCTCTGCAGGTTGCTGTCGAGCAGGGGGAATATGGGAGCACAAATGGACTTCGTTCCCAAAATGCAGAGATTCAAGAAGTGGGTGGGACAATCATGTGGCCATCTGCTGGGTGACACAAGTGAATTTTCAACTGTTGCACCAAAATAAGCAATTACCACTGTTTTTTAAAAAAATACACAGTATTATTTTACTCTCAGTTTTCCTCCAAGCAAATTATTTTGTGACTATTTGAGTTACACGTTTAAAATATTTTTCAGCAACCTGTAAAAAAGCATAAGTTCTGTTTGGAGAAAAAAAAAAAAAGAGCTGCAAGAAAGTAGACACCCCTGACTAAATGCAGACATCCTGGAATGGGCAGGGAGGAATAAAAAAATCAGCCAAAGGAATCTATTGGGAAGGGAGCATGTAGAAGACTGTAAATAATCTCAGACAAATACAACTGTAATAGAACAAGCTTATCCTGACTCAATCCACTAATCCATATTTATTCATGTAACAAATAGAGTTCAGAAATGTAAATTTAATTTGTATCTTGTTGCCTGAATGCATATGAAAAGCATATGCTAAATTTGCTTATATAAAAATTCCATTATTTTATATATTTTCATCAGAAGTAATAAATAGTATTCCCTCTCTATTTTCTTTTAGTATACAGAAAAAAATATCTTTAGATTCATTCCTATTTAAAATTTTGCAGAAGTACAGATCTTCAAAGTGAATTATAATTTCTATTCAAACCATGGGATAAAGAATCAAGTATAAATACAAGCTGAATGGATTTCATAGACGAATGCTACTGTTTAGTCTAAATGTCATTACATCATTCCCATGTGTGTAGCTGGAAAAATGCAATTTTCCCAGGACAGGTTATTTTCTGCAACCGTGCAGAGGTGGAACACACTGAACACATTTACTTGCTCATGTCAGGCTGCCCTTCACAATGAGCATTTTTTCTCCTCTAATTAATTGTCTACAAATCACCCCAAGAAGAGGAAATAGCCAGTTTCAGAGAAAATTACCACCACTACTTTCAGCTCCTGGTATTCAGTCAGATAATTACTGATGTTTGTCATTAAAGTTGGGAAAATGAATGTTCCCTTTGACTCCAGTTTTCATATTTTTGTGTCTCACTTAGATTGAAATGTCAGATAGCTGCAAATGGTTTTGCACAAATAATTAATTAAACTGTAAAGAAACTAGCCAAAGCTAGTTTTTTGTGTAGCTTTTCCAGTAAAAGCAATTGTTTATTCCAGCTGTGTTCTCTAGAGCAATCTTTCAAAATTAGTATTGGAATTCTTTATTCCAGATTGCCATATATTTAATTGTCTTTCATTAGTCCTCATTTCTGCTCTTTTATTTTGCCTTTCTCTTTGTTCCAATTATTTTTCATGTCAGTACTTTCTGCTTTCCAAATTGTTTAATGCAAGCTAAATTATCCAAATCACATAAAGATTTAGAACTTCAAATTAAGCTACATAATTTATCCATTGTGAATTTTTGTCATATTATTTAAAATGTGTGAGCAGAAAGAGTCGCAGATGAAATCATAAATTTCAGTACTGGTTTCATTAATATATAGCTCTTAGAAATAAAATACCAGTTTATGTAGCATATAGACTGGAGTTGGCATACTTTGGGACTGACCAGGCCCTGGATCAAAAAGGCTGACCCAAATGGTTTGTGATTTGAGCTAAACTCAGACTCTTAGAAATGCACCAGAGAATGCAAGAAACCTGCAGATACCATGGGAATGAGGATTGTGGGAAATCTCTTTCCAGAAATCTGAAGAGAATCACTGCATATGAAGTTTATCAGAGTGAGGGAAAAAGGCAGTAGTATACAGCAACATTCTCTGGATTTTGACACAGAGATACTGGGCCACATAAACATTGGATCTGGGATTCATCTGCCCTACTGAAGGTAGCTGAAAGTGGGATGCCTATATCCATGTTCAGTATTTTCTGTCTCTTGTTTTGTTGTTGAAAAGAGATTGCCACTTGTTCATGGCTGTTTCTATCCTAGGATAGAGGTGTCTGAGACCTGCTGGATGAGATGCAGTGATAATCTTTCATGCCTCAGTTTTTGGATGTTTAACTTAAAAATGAAGCCCTTGTGAACTGTCAGAGGGGAAGACAGGCAGTCCTTCTTAAAATGTTAGATCTCTGTAAGATAGCTTGCACAGGGCACCCAAATGTGACAGGAGTTGTTTCAGGTTTAAATGTGATGTAGTAAGGAGCACATGTAACACTGATATCTAGAAAGTCAAGAGAATGTTATAGGTGGAACCTGAAAACTGAGCCTTGTAACCTGGGAAGGGCCAAATTTTTCACATTGAATTTGGTTTTGGCTGCTGTGCTTCATGTGTGGGTAGGGAGAAATAGTCTTGCACTGCTGCTGCCACTGCTTTTGTCATCTTTGTCCTTCTGCAAGGAAAACAACCAACCACTTTTTGTCATGTTTATTATGCTTCTAGTGTTTATTTTTCTTCCATCTGTGTACTATCATACACAAAAAGCTGGGAGGCATCAGATAAAGTAGTCTGCAGAGATTATCTCAACTCACTGCAAACATGCAGGGTCTGATTCCAACATCCTCTTTATGCAGTCCCTCCACTGACTGTCCTCTAAAATAAATAAACCACACAAAATTACAAAGAATGAAAATGCCTGTCTCATTATGCCTCAACTTGATTAGTCAGTTAAAATAGTGAGCAGATAGATTACAGGAGAAAAATTTTATGATATATTTTGTTAGAATGATTAAGAGGGAAACACCTGATGTGCAGCTAAAGATGCTTTGAGCACGTATCCATGTTTTGCTAACCTGTATGGATTAACTGAGGACTTGTAAAATGTAGGCATAAAACTGAGGCTTTAAAAGTTTGCACACAGATACTTCTGAGAACATTAAAAGGTTGGGAATTTGGCATGAGCTATTGATTTCCAGAGTGCTTTTGTCTTAATGTAGAACTCTTACCTGAGATCAGTGAGTATATGACAATACAAATAACTGAATTGCTCAAATCCCATTCAATTATTTTGCTGCATTTTGTCATAATAGTATTGGTTATTAAAAGACTATTATGCACCTAATGGGAATTGTGACATGGTCAAGTGCTAATCACTGCTCAGACCGTGGGTTCAGACCCCCCCAGCTTTGAATGCCATGTCCTGCAGTTTTCTGAGTTGCAAGTTGTCACTGTGCAAAATTGTTTCTGCCAGTGTGATACAGATCAAGTGATAGGCACATCCTAAATCCCATTCCATTCACAAATGGAGCTGAGCTACAGATGTTGCTGGTTCCTAATCTGTGAGCCATGGAGGAGGGGACAAAGAGGCAGTAGAGAACAGACTAAAAGAAAAGGTTTATTACGGAAAGTTTTCAGCTGTGTCAGTTACAGATTACAGCTGATACCAGTTAACTTTTTAAGGCTGAAAAAGATCGGGGAGGTCTGTTGATCTTCAAGGGCTCCTCTCTGCAGCCCTGTGAAGGCTACAGAAAGCATTGGAGAAGCCCAGGTTTCAAGGGGCATAAACTGTTTTTATTATTTGGACCTTGGCTGAACTACAGGGACTCAGACCGACTGCTGAAACTATCTGGATCCTTAGCTGACGCCACTTTTCATTCATAGGTGAGTACAATGAAGAGCCTCTCAGCCTGATTCCAGTTTTTTGGATGTACTAGTAAACACGAGCTTGCAGGTCTGCACACAAGCACGGGATGAATTTGAGTTGCTGTGTGTTTTCTGTTGATTCACAAAGCCAGCAAACTGAGCCTCATTGAGACAACTTATTACTTTCTTGTGTTGTTGTAGTCATGTTCTCAGTAGCAGCATGTAAGGTCTGATGTGCACTCTGACTTAGTTAAGCTTACTTTTCAGAGCCAATTCATCTCATAGTAGCAAATAAAATTTTTCCTGCTCTGACATTCTTCAAAATACATTTTTCATGTACTCCCTCTTAGCTGAAGACACGAAGAAAAAGAGATGGAAAGCATTTACCTTCCTTCTCTTTGTCAATGACTGCAAGATACAATTGTGCAGCAGCTGCCTTATCATTGGAACATTTGTTTCCCATTGAGATTTCTATTGACCTCCACTGAAGTTTTGTTTGTGGTGAGAGCAATGAACTCTCAGTACTTTGTTTGGTTCCACCATATGGGAGGGGTTCTGCAAGCAGACTGCTTAGGTCTCAGACCTGGGCAGGAAAGGCATTAATGCCAGCACACTGCCAAAAGCTAAAAACAATGGGATTGTTTATGCCTTGGAAGGATCTAATTTTGTGAATTTACTGCATGGGCTCCCTGTTTATTTCGTTTTCCTTTCTTGTGGTGTTGTAGCAATTTATTTCTCTTTCCAGCTTTCCTTTTCACAGTCCAGTTCCTTTGTGAGGATCGGACAACTGCTGTCAGATTTCTCACTTTCTGCAGCTGATTTTTTTATTCATTTAGGAACAGGTTTTGAGCAAGGCTGCCTGGTCCAATGGTAGAAAACAGGCACTGACAAAGATTGCTCCATGTTGTTGTATGCCTGTGTGATAGGGTTGAGAAGGGTTACATTGTGACTGACTTGGCTTCACACAGCCCTATTGCTTTTGTTGGTTTGTAGCAGTTAAAACTTTTATTGTTTTGGTGTGAGGACAGCGCGCTTTACAGGTAAGATATTTTAAATCCTGGTTCTAGATTCTTATCTAGAGGCTCTGGCTAAAATGAGCTTCAGAGTCAGTGAGAAAAGTTCTTATTTACACTCCCGGCTGATGAATCAAGCCTTTGATTCCCACCCTTGATGAAAATCTGCCCTCCCCATCCCACCCCACGCTCTCTCCAGGGTCCCACAAAAAGGGCACTGCTGGTATAAGGGGAAAGTGAAGGATGGAAAGGCTCCAGGCTGGAAAAATACAAAGGCTGTGGTAACAGCTGGAAGAAATGGAGTCAGGAGATTCCCAGTCTAGTGCCTGGCTCGACGTTTTCCCCTGGGATCAGTAAATGATGCTGGAGTTCTCACTCCATATGCGCATCTCCCCTCACACGGTTAATGTTACCCCGAGCCCATGGGGACTGTGCTGTACCGTGTGACACAGGTGGCTTCCAGATGGAAATCAAGAGTGTTTTACACTTCCTACGCTCCATGGAGACGACTGCGCAGGGTAATTTGTGGCTTTAATTGCTGAGGAGCTCCAGGGACCGTGAGGAGGCGTCGCAAGTGCGCTGCCCGCAGCTCTCCCAAGGGACGCGGGAGCTCGGGGAGTGGTCAGAGTGGGCAGATTCTGCGCTAAATGTGTCAACAAACTTTCACAGGGGATAAAATTAGTAGGCGACGAGTTAATGTGATGCATTGGAAAAGTGCCACTGTGGCTTTTCTTCACGGGGACGTAATGCCTCAGAAATGTCCTGGCTTTCTCCGGAACAAAAAACCAAAGTAGCTGGTGACTCAGGGGATGAGCCAGATCAAATTATTGAGTGCACTAGAAGGCATTAAAGAAATTAAGTTGTCACTTGGGAAACATTCTCATGGATTAATAACTTGTTAGGAAGGATAGCTTGTTGTACTACTTCTGACTTTTGTGTTTTTCTGCTGTTCATCTTTCTCTAGCAATGGTTAGAGGTAGATAACAGGGTGAATGATCAGATTTTTGGGCCGAACGTAATTGATCCATTCTTATGATTTTGGTAGCTGCACCATTTAAAAGCTTCCCATTTGAAATCTTGTATTATTTTCATCAAAGTGTGATACTTCTATTTTCTGGAAATATTTTTGCCTCAATTGAAGTATTTGGTGTAGAGAAAAAGCTGATTCATTGTCTTAAATTGAGTGTGATAAGTATCTAAAGCTTAACTTTTATTAAGGAATGCTCTTTTGCTGAGAGGCTAATTAAGAAATGAAACTTTTTACTGTAGAAACTGAGAACACACGTTGGCAATAATAATTAATAACATGTCAGTAGAAACACCACATTGAAGTAGAAATAATTTAAGATTAAGACATTTCAGGCACTAATGATTTTCATTCACAGGAAATTTTTTGCCAAGCATCATTGTAACTTTTTGAGGGTAATTTAAAATAATCTAATGATCTAAATGGTTTACAATCCTGAGGTTTAGCATACATTGCCACTGCTGCTTGAAGAGCTTTCCAGAGACATTGTCAGCTCTCGTTTGAATGGTTTTTCAATACGGGGACTAATTTCTAATCCCTATTGTTAAGAAATGACTGTTGCATTTTTTAAGCACCTTGTTAAAGATTTTAAAAGAGGTTAGGAAGTCATCTAAGCTTTCTTGTTTGCCCCCAGAGTGGTTGTAGAAACCTCTAACCCAGCTGAAGGGACTAATGAATTAAAAGTGTAAGAGCTGAATGTGCCATGTGGGTGGATGCCTGGTGATTGTGCTGGTAGTAATCCCTGCAGGAACTAATTTATCCTGCAAGTGGCAGGTAGCTAAGGAAGCTGATTTTGACTAGAATTTGTTTCAAGAACTTGCTTTTGCTTCCCTTTAATGTATCCTGCCGAATGCTAAAGTGGAGTTTGAGACGTATCAACAGGACACCGCTAACATGAAAGCTCTGTCTGTGCGAGCCGCGGGGCTGCTGATGAAGTGCCACAGTATTTGCAATGTGAAATATAAGGCAGCCTTAAAGCTGACTATTCTGAACTTACTGCTGAGTATTTACTGAGCAAATTGAGTGCTGCTGCAAGGTGAGCTGGCGTAACTGATCCTGACTGAGGTTCAATTTATCTGAGCGGTGCTGCCCTGTTAGGAGCGCGGTTTTCAGGACAGGTTGTGGAGGTGGATTGCTGCGCTCTCACGATGAGCTTGATGTGCTGTCAAAATTCATCCAGACTTGCTTTTAGTCAGCGTTTTAAACTTAGTGCTCCGCAAGAGACCTGCTTGTCCTCATGCTGTATGAGTGAGACACAGGCTGGTGTTTCCTCTGCCCTTCTCATGGGCTCCCTGCAAAGCACCAGTCCCGTGAACAGAAGCAGTTTTAGGCCACAAACCAACAAAACTCCACTTGCAAAGAAGAGCTGTGCAGCCTGGTTCTTAAAAAAAAAAAACAAACAAAAGCAAATGTTGTTCATGGCAAATGTCTCCTCTTGCTTAAATTTGAGAAAATGTAGGTACCATCAGTACCCCTGCACTGGAGCTCTGCTGGATATAGACAGTGGCACCAAGGGGATCCCCTCAGTACTGACTGATGCAGGACATTTGTCAGGTAACAGGAGAGACTTTGAAATCAAAGACACTTGTCTATATGAAGAGTGGATGCTAACCCTTGATCTCAGAAAAAATAGTTTTACATAAACAAATTAAATTTTTTCCTATATAAGTTTCAAGTTGTTAGTGATATTTCTGTTCCAATTCAGGCTTTCAAGTCCTACTGACTTGGATACACATTTTTAGCTTTTCCAGAGCAGCTGATCAAACCCTTAGGGTTGAAGTAGGTTGTACAGGGAGGTAACATATTTCTTTGATAATATGGCAGTGCAGCATTTCTTAATATATACTGAAATGATTAATGTCTTCTATCAAGCACAGCAGTAGTAGCTGGAATTGTTCATCCTTCTCCATTCCTTCATATTATGTGGAGAAGAACCTGATCTAGAGCGATTATATCCATGGATTCATTTTCTTTTTTTCAGTTCATGAAATAAAAGTGACAGTAGTTGATGGCTGGATGAGGTAAACATTTAAGATCACTGTTGGATTACCAAGGAAAATGTTTTAAGGAGATGGTGTCACATACGTCAAATTTCCTGTGGCTCTTATGGTCCTTCTGGGCAGACTAGAAGAGCAGCTAAGTGTCTTAAGGGGGAGCTTTTTGAGGGGAGCCAAGTGCAAGGCTTGAAGCAGATCTCTCTCTATTCAAGCTGTGCTGTGGCATAGGAGCAAACAGGCTCTGACACGGGGGTAGACTAGAACAAAAGCCTTTAATGCATCTGTAATTGACCCAGAGATGGAAACAGGATTCTCTGGTTTTCTTTCTCAGAGCAAGACTGGAGAGACCTTTCTGGCTGTATCTTCTTTCTGAGGTTATTTCGGGAGGCAGGTAGAAGTGAAATGGGCATAGTGTAACATCCTGCTGTGGAGAACCAGTGGAGATCACCAGTGGAGCCTCTCCAACCCAGGGGGATGATCTCTTTGTGCAGGTTGTTTTTTCTGTGCTTTGTCACTTTTCAGACACTGAAATATCAAATTGTTTGACACTGACCTTCAGTCATGTTTTCACAATCAGTTTTTTACCAACACAAAGAGCTGTTTTTATGAATTATGTGTACCTCTTTTCTGTGTGTATCTTGTGCTGCCAGTTTCCAAACAGTGAACACAGATCTCCTGGTTTTCCCTCTACCCTGCAATGCTGTGACTATTTGGTGATATATCACTTCGAACACAATATCCTTTTCTCCTAGACTGAGCCACTTCTCTCCCATTTTATTTAATCTCTAGGGCAGCTGTTCTGGTGAGAGCCCTTCTTCCACTGTTAAACAGCACAAATGTCTGCTTCCAAGAGCTGTTGCCCCATATTTTCATGTAATATCAGCTGGCAGGCACTAACTACTGTCGCTGTCTTATGAGGGCTGTGGTGACAAAGATAAACCTCGGGCTAATTTTCTGAACAGAATCAGTCAGCTTGAGCGCGTCTTCTTGTTTGGAAATTAGATAATAATGATCTTAGCTGTAACATTTTAAATTATGGAGTAAATAAAGAGCTGGATGCTTCCTCATATAGTTAGCTCTTAATTATCATCTCCAGTGGCAGTGACTCGATATGTTGATGTTTATGATGGATATAGAGGCTGTTCCAAAATTTCTTTAGGCAACAGTCTGGAAAATCTACATTTGCTTACACTGTGTAGAATAACATCTGGGTTTCTGTCATTCTTGACAATAGGCACCAACTATATTTAATAATGACATAAATTTCCCAGGGAGACAGTAGGTATTGATCCATAAATTGCAAGAGGTTTTTTTTTGTTATTTTTTTTTTTTTTCTTTTTTTTTTTTGGTGTGCAGAATTGGAGGTTTTCCATGTTCAAAATAAGGAGGTGTGCTTGGAAAGAGGCAACAGTGAAGCAGACAGGATCCACCACAGCCAGATAGGAGACTTCAAGCTGGTCTCACTGCTATTGTTGAGCAGTGCCCAAATGGTTTAAATTAGCAGTTCTGTGCTTCTTGGTGTTTGTACTTGTGACTGATAACATCAAGGGTCTCCACCTGGAAACTCTCTGCATCTTGGACAAAGCTTCTCCAAAAATACAAACTTTTCTGAACTATTGGCTAAGTGAAATCAAAGTTTCATGGGAGCAGGTTTGTAACCACAATCCAGAATCTGACTTCCCAGCATGGAAATGTTAAGAAATTGGGAGAGGCAGATTGAAATCCCATTCACTGTAACCCTAATTTACTCTTCTCTTTTATAAGGGCTGAATGAGGAAAAATTAGGTTCTCCATGGCTGAGGGACCACATTACTTCAGGCCTTAGTGTTCAGAGCTCACAGCCTGGCTTTGCTGTAAACCAGCCAGAGTTTCAAACCCCAGCCTCCCAAAGAGATCAGTCTGAAAGCACCAGGAGAAAGCAGAAATTCTGTTTAGGGCTGTGACAAAAGATTTCCTGTACACCTGGCTATAATTGTGTGGCAAGCCTGGGCTGCAGGCTGTCATAACTAGGGCATTTTGCAACATAATTTTGTCAGGAAACATAGTTTGCAACAAATAAGTCACCAACTTTTGGGGCCTCAAATAGGTAATTTAATCCTATTAAATTTGTTTTCCTCATTTACAGCAGCTCTAGCAGTAAGCAAAACAGTGATTCTGTGCCATTAAAGTTTTCCTGATGCAGTCTTTGCCAAAGACTTCGTGGACACTGCCATTAAGGCTTCCTGAGAGACTGCTTTGAGCAGCAGAAAATGTGCTATATTTTCTGGATGTCCTCATAAGGCTGAATGTGAAATCAGACTTACTGTCTCAAAGCAAAGCATGTGTTTAATGAGCCAATAAATACCAGACATCAGATGTGATACTGACTGTGGAGAAAAATAGATCATGTGCTTTTCATAGAATCACTGCAGTTGGAAAAGACTTTTAAGACCATTGAGTGATCTCACCCACTTCCCTGGGCTACCCACTTTTGTATATAATACTATAGAATATTTATTCTGCTGGATTCTCCCTCTAGACTGATCACAGATAAGCTATTAAATGAAAATGAGCAAAGGGTGCTTTTTAGTTTTGATCACCTAAAAGGTTCCTTCCTGAGGAGTCTTAACTTTCACCTCAGTAACTCCTTCTGTTATGGTCTGTAGGGTACACTACACTAAAATAGGAATCAAATTCTGTTCCACTTATAATATATATTTTCCTTTCAACTATTTTTTTAATTACCCAGGTAATTTTGTTTCCAAGGGTGAAGTCCCTGCAGTCAAACACATTAAAAAGTCCCAGCCTGTCTGAAAGTGCTATTATTTTCTTATGTCTTTTTTCCCTTGCAGGCTGTTGGAGGGCTCTGAAATGTATTTTAAAAGAGTTAGGAAAGACTTTGAGCTTAAAATGCAGCTTGCAATGTGGAAAAAAAGTTTTAATTGGCCACACTGTAATGGTCAGTGAATGAGGCACCATCTCTGTGTTAAGAGGGAAAGTTCTAAGTTTCATTTTGTAGGTGGTTTCATTTCAGCAGAGTTTCAGCTTCCAGAAGAGTTGCCTTTTTCATCTGTGTCTGAATTGAAGCTTGTGTGATGGACCATTGATAATAACTAGAGGGGAGGCAATCTCATGTGGATAGGTCAGGGAAGCATTTTTAAGTCTGGACCGCTTTTTAAATTTTTTGCTGCCTTTCAGCGGTGTGCTTGCTGTGGATTGACTTCTCTGTCTATGGCTGTGGTGGCACCAAGTATCTGAAGTTTGGTTTGACTCTCTGAAAAGCTGTAATGCCTTTGCTGGTCTGACTCTCTTGAGGTGTGTAACATTTCACATTGGATGGTTTTGTTGTTGGCAAACTCTGTCCCTTTGAAGTGATGCTAGAAATGATCTACAAGTAAGGGATAATTGCAAAAGAAAGGGGTTTTATCTTGAGAAGAAATCTGGGCTAGAAATATACTTTGTAATGAACACTCCTAATATCCCTGGTCCAGTGGCCTGGCCTGAGACTTATCTGGAATACCTGGCTTTGAGAAGGAGATTGCTGTTTACTAGCTACAAGGCAAACCAAATTCTAAGCATTTCACTTGATTAAAATGACATAAGTAATGACACAGAAGAGGTACCAGTTCTGCTACCATATTTATTTTTCCTGTTGCATCTGCAGGCACAGTGTAAGGCCTGTTTCTGTGGTGCTGTTTAGTTCAACTGCTTTCTCAATAGAGCTTGTGGTTAAAGGGATTCAAGGCTGTCTTGGATTTTAAAAGCAGCTGGGACCATGCTGGACCCAAAAATGGTGATGATCTTTTCCTCTCTTTCTTTCTTGCTCTCTCTTCCTTCTCATGACTTCTTCTTCTCCAAATATATATTGGCCCAGACTAAACAATTTCAGTCAGTGCCTTAGTAACCGCCTTATTGTATCTGCATAACTTCAATTAAGTTTAAGTTTGTCTTAACTAAGCTTGTGAAATGCCTTGCTTTTTTCTGGATGCGTTAAAGTTTGCTAAGTCAGTGCTTTGGGAAGTGCTTTGCTTTGCCGGGGTGTTGTTTTAAAATTTGCCAAGAACCCCATTCTACCTTAATGTTCTAAAGTTTGCAAGTAAAAGTTTGTTATTTAGCCTCCTGACAATTTTGTTGTTTCTCCTGTGGCCCAGAGTGACTCTAATTACCTCCCCCTTAAAGTTGCTGAGCGAGCTGGGGCTTAACACCCTGGAGGTTATCTTTTAGATTGTTGAGGATTCGATGGTGGCACTGGAAATGAGCAAACTGGGGAGGAATAGCATAGCTGCCAAGCTCCTTTCCAGGGCTGATGGGAAGAGTGGGGCTGAGAAGCCTTCCCACAGCAAACATTGATCCATAGTCTAACCAGGCATGAAAGACAGATCCTGAGCAATGCTTAGCTGCATGTCAAAGCAACACGTGGGTATAGCTTTGTTCCGTTTCTTTTGGTGTGTGCACAAAGGAAAGATGGAAACAAATTTCAAAAACAATTTATTGGGTACTTCACAAACAGTTAAAAGTGTGGAAAGCACCACAAAGCCCTCTCACAAGCAGTGGCCATTAAGCAAGTTTCTACAGGTTGGTATAAGGAGTAGTAAACGATGCCATCCCTGTGCTGAGACTTGTCATTTGTTTGGATACAGTTCACTTGTTGTTTGCAGTTGTGTTCTTGGAGTAAAGACTCGAAGGGCTCACCTTGACATCAGACTTCTGATTCCTTTTGTCCAGACCATTATATTAGACCCTATTTTTTTTAGAAAAAATTTGAAAGGACTTGGCTATTACAGATATTAGCAGTGCATAATCTGTCTTGAAAATATATCCTTACCAGTTTATGAACAGGAAACTGAAGCCTTAGGTGGTGAGTATGTATATGCCTCTACAGATTTCAATTTGACTTGTACTGGCACTTTCAGTACATCTGGTTTGAAGAGAAAAAAAATCAGTGGGTTTTCTTCCCCACATCACATATGATCTCTGTTGCTTCCAGACAACAATTCAGTTCATAGAATTATTTCTAGGTGCAGGAAAATATCAAAATTTACATAATGAAAATGCTCTATGGTAGTGATGTGGATGATACTATGATTCTATTTCTCAAAGAAATGTTATTTGAAAAAAATCAGAACAAGTGGATTTATTTCTTGTATGTATCTGGAGAGTCTATGGTGTGAAAATAAGTGAAAATAAGTGAATGAAGTTGTAATTTACTGAAGAAGTGCAGAGGAATAAGATTACTTGGGGTATAGTTTCAGTATGGACATGTAGCAAGTATTTTGAGTACAAGAATACTTGTAGCAAGAATTCTAAGATGAAGGTAGCTTTAAGCAGAAGGGCAGGGAAAAGTATCACAGGATGGTAAAAATTGTGGGAATATCTTGCTGCTGCCTGTCGAGCTTTCTGACTTGAATGTGTGCCTTACCAAGTGTAATGGTTTGAGTTTGCCAATCTGAGTTACTGGTCAAACACCAGTGCACCTACTGAAATTCACCCAATTGCTGCTAGGAGATAAGGATTACAAGAAGCAAAGCAGGCTCAAACTTAAAAGAATATAAAGAAAGCTTATTAACAAACTTAAAAGGAAAAAACAAGAACCCAAACAAGCCATCAGAACACCTTTCCTCCCCCCACTTCTTCATTTCTTTTTTACTGATAATGAAAAGAAACAACACTTCTAATTTTCAGCCAATTTATTGCTTTCAAAATAGTCTTTCTTCAGCTCACATAGGGAGAGGAGTTCCTCCTGCTATATCATGGCGTTTTCTCTACAAGGAAAGAGTTGTCTCATAATGCCAGGTCATCACAGAACAGCAGCCTGGGTGGAAAACCTGCCTGCAGTGTGAAAAGTCCCTCCTACACTTGGTAGCCTTCCCACAGCTACTTTTTGGTGGGCCAGTGTGGCTTATAGGGTACAATTTTAAGGATGAGCTGTTCTACTATAGCAGCAAAGATCTTCTATCTCTAGCAGTACAGGTCTTCCTCCATCCCTGGGGCAAGGGATGGAATCACAGCTTCTGTCTCTGTCCAAGTATCTCATCAGGTCCCAGTAACTTCAATATCTACTTATTTCTACACCGGTGCTTTGGTTCACTGGCTTTAGTTAGAACACTTTCATCTCCCCCATACATCTTAACTGGGTTACAGGGAATTCTAGCTTAGTCCATCACCATGGCTTCACAGAGGAAGAACCCTTACACTACTATTGCAATGCACAATTTCTACTGTCATCCTAGGGCCTATCCTTGAAACCCTGCAGTTCCAAAAAAACCGTGAACGGAGCAGCTGTACAGCTGGAAATGAGGTGTCTGGGTTTAGCCTAATGAGGATAATTAGTGTTTGACAACCATGTATGGTCATGAATAGAAACTAGAGCAGCCTTGAAGCAAATATTTGGAGGAAAAAAACTGTAACTCTGTGAAAGTTTGAGTGTGGAATTAGAACCCAGGTTGGTCTCTGTGCTTCTAGTGATCCAGATAAAAGCACCAGCAGCAGCCTATTTTAGCAGAATTAAAAGTCAGAAGTGTGATCAAAGCTAAGTGTGTGGGTTTCGTTGAGCAGGTGTGTACTGCTTCTCTTCTGGCATGTAATTATGTTCTGATTTTCATGATTCTTTTCATTTAAAGCCAGTGGATGATTTAGGACTTTCAGCACTACCGGTTTTGTTCTTCAGGGGGAAAAGTCTAACAAACAGAACAGAAGAAAGAGATTAAAAATCAATGTTTTATGCACTTGCATTCAAGATAACATAGAACTTATGATAAAGTACTACTCCAAGATATCCTGTTTTGAATTAATTCCAAGGCCTTTGGGGGGAAGAAAAAACCCGCAGGAAACAAACTGCAAACAGATCTGAAAGCAGGAAGGTACAGAATTTATTAAGCGACTATTCTATCTCCTCCAAGGGGAGAGTAATACGTTTAGAGAAAGGAGATATTAGATGAACAAGCAGCATTTAAAATATTTTGGCTGATGCAGGAAAGTCGTGGTGGAGACAATAACTGCAGGTACTCAGTGGTGCTTTCCAAGATGCTCTGGAGTGGGTACAGAAAGCGATCAGGAAATTGGTTTATGGATAAGGCTTGCAAGAAAGGCTTCAAGCTGCTTGGAGATTTTAATTTAATGAGGGTGGTGTAAAATTTTGGAAGGGCTGCTTTTTTTAAGCATGGAGGTGTCTTTTATATGCAATATGTTGGAGTGACACGATCTATTTTTGCCCTTCCCTCAGCAAATGAGCCCACTGTGACAGACAGCACTGAAGCTGTGGCTGTCTGGGGTTTTCAGCTTCAGATGTCATTATATTCAGCAGTGTCATGCAAGCACATTTTTGAGGAGCAGCACAAGAGTGCATTCTGCCTTCAGGAGAGCCGACTTTGAGTAAATGTGAAATGCCCTGGGGATTTTTTTATTGCAATTCAGTAATGTGTTGGAAGTAAACAAAGAAATAAAGCTAGTTTCAAAAATAGAGTGATAGGTAGGTCTCAAAGAATGTTAATAGAATTTTATTTCAACATGGGATACCCAGCAATATCTAATCGGCCAAAATCTGAAATGGAGTATACATTGCTAAAGATTTGATGATTTGAAGCCTTTACTGTGTTTGTAACCTCTTCTCCCAACAAATAAATAAACTCCAAATAACAACAGACAAAATAAGACACTAAAAAAACCCCAGTCTGGTAAGTAACCTGGTGTACTAAAATGGAAAGGAAGTGGGCAGTGTACAAATCAATGAAGATGTCTGTTCTGGATGTTTCTGTCAGCTTTAGCTAATACAGTCCTTTGCCCCACCTGAAGAATCTGCAACATTGTTCATGGGACTTCAGGTTAGTATGAGAGAAGGTTGAAGTGATGCATGATTGACCATAATGTGAATTTGGAAATAAGCATTTTAGAAAAGATAGGTTTCTTCAAGCAGTCTTTGCTTTTCTGCCTTTCTCTGAAGCAAGCACAGCAGAAACCTGTTCTGAATACCCAGGGACAAGTGAAAGTGGTTGATTATAGGAAGGCTGCATGTCCCAAAGCAGCTTTCAGAGCTTAAAAATGTGGATCCTTACTTTCTTAAAAAACTTAGTGAAAATTGAGTACTGCTCTGAATTGGCTGACTCCAGGAATGCTAATGTAGCAAACCAGAGAGTTGGGTTGTCAAAATATGCACAAACCTGCTTTTTTTTCCTTAAGAGTTTATGAAATTGAGCAATTTAGACTGGTTGGCTTCAACCTTAATTGCTCTCCCTCTTTCTCTCTCTCTCTTTCTTTTTTTTTCTTGGTAATTGAAAACCGATTAGGTTTTCAGAAAGCTGATAGTGTGTAGCCTTATCTAGGAGCTATAGAGAGCTGAAAATTGCTCTGTCAAACTGTTGTAGAATAGTTGGCAATATATTTGTCTTCCTTTGGTCCCCTTTTGAGCATTGCAGGGAAATAGGCTAGGAAGGAAGGCAGAAATCAGCTGACAGGGGATATTTAAAGGCAGTTCCAGATCCAGTATATTGGTGAGCTGATTTTAAGGAGTTTCTGTGAGGGGCAGCTGGGATGATCAGTTAGGGAATTGTTTTTGAACAAGGATTGATCCAGTAGGCTGGGAGCATTGCGTGGACAAGAGAGAACTGAGGCAGAAGTCCCTGAAGTTTATAAAAATCAGGGTTGCCAAGGACAAGATGGAATGTGGTTGCTTGTGGCTCTTCCAGTCTAAGAACTAGAAGACATGAAGTGGTCAGAGATTTAAAGCTATAAAAGATTCTCCTTCATGTAAAAGGTACTGGAGAGGGGGAGCTCCAGCCACAGGGTGCTGTGGTATCACTGCTATGTGCCTGCTTCTTCTTTAGCAAATTCTGCTTTTGTGGGAGACAAAATTTGAGAAGATGCTCTTTAGATACTAAAAATAATGACAGTATTACCACACATAGCTGCCATAGCTTTTTCCAAATATATTAAGGAATTTGCTAATGTGATTAACTACAAAGAATAATTCTGGTTAGTGGATGGATGTATTGGCCTACAAAATGTTGGGTTTCCAAAATAGCCAGAATATATAAGGAAGAAAGAAGAAAAATAACATTCACTTGCAAATACATGGGCCCATCCAAGCAAAGGTTTTTTTGACTGGTTGTAATATTTCCACAGTGGATTTTGGGTTTAGGTAAATTTTAGGTTTTGGTAGGTTTTTGTAAAGAGGAAATATCTCCTCAAAGTGCCCCTGAGTGGCTGTGTGTGTGAGACGATACCTTAAGATAAATATGATTATTGAGAAACTTAGGTCAGACAAGGTCTAGTTTAGGATATTTTAAATAGTTTAGATTTAGAAGAGCTTTGTCTGTTCCTTATCCATGGTAAAACATTTATGGTGCAAAAAGTATGTAAAAATTACTGCAGCACTGTAAGCCCACTGTTTACATCATAATGTGAACCCCAGGATGAGAACACCGTGCATAATCCACAACTGTGAGTTTTGCCAACTAATTCTCTGCTTGTTGTTGGAGGGGATTGTTCCTTCCATGAGGATTTTTCCTTGCTTGATCTAAATCAACAGCAGTGGTTTGACTATGCCGAAATACCTGCTAGCAGTAAATGCCAAGAAATATGCATTTCTTTGGGTGGTTGCAATGATCTAATTATTTAAGCAAATGGAAAGTGAAATTGCAGAGCAGCAAACACAGGAAATATTAAATGGGGCTACGTTTGGCCTCTAAAATTGTTTTTTGTGTGCATGTGTGCACAAATTGGATAAATCTTTGCTGACATAAACTAGCAAGGATCTACTGACACTGCTGGGGCTGAACCTCATCTCAGCTCTGTGAACACTGGGTAATAATTGAGGTTTCAATATTATTTTTCTCATTTTGGCTTCAAAAAGTAGGGCAGTATAGTTGCTATTGTTTTTAACCATCAAAGATCAGCTTTTATTTATCAACATGGTACAGAAAGCTCCTTTGTTAAACTACTCATGGAAACAAGAGCTATCTTGTTTTTTTTTTAGGAAACTAGACTAGATGATGGAATCATTGCAACAGATTAATAAATTTTACTGGTTATATTAAATTTATGAGAACTTCTTGTTGCCCTGCATTTATGCATTGTGCATTTATTGGTCCCATTGAAGAGTTTAGTAGATCACCAACACAAGAACTGTGCCATAACAACTCCAGTGGTTTGTGTCCTGTGGGTGGATGAGTGGGTGATTTGAAGTTGGGCTTCTGAGGAAGAAAGCAGGGTGCAGGAGAAGAGATTGACTTTCAGAATGAGCTTTCAAATTGCCCTTTGGATTCTCTGGTATTTGTCCACTTTAAACAGTTCAAAGCATCTTCTGCTGGGGTCAGTGGTTTAAGAGGATGCAATAAGTGTCTAATTATGTTGTATGACTCGTGTGCAATTGCCTGATTGCTGCAACTTCTAGGCACTGCTTGTGATTCCAGGGATGTGCTTGGTGACACAAATGGAGGCAGGGCTCACAGGTTTGCAAGTCCTGACTTATTTATACAAGCATAGGTTTAAAAGCCACTTTTTCAGTCTCTTGATAGTTTCTGGCACAGGCAGTGTTTCATAATCAAGGTCTTATTTTCATGATAGACTTGGTAGAAAATTGGTAAAGGAACTGGTTCCATAAATATGTCTTCATCTGTATGTTTTTCTGCCTGGAAGTATACCTGTCATGTTTTGAAATCATCTTCTTTACGTTTCTACAGTTGCATTTTAGAGCCATTTCATCTTGTATCTTTATTAAAATACCAACCAATGAAAGAGGCTTTGTTCATAAATCTTTTAAAAATGAAATGTACTTAACTACTTACACTTTAGATTAAGGATAATGTTCAACTGAAGTCAGAAATTAGGATCTGATTGAAAATCTCAGAGTCTACAAAACCAGGTTAAAGCAAAGTTGAAGAGGTTCTGTTCTTAAATTATTTTATATTGGCTTAAAGTAGCTTTCTCAACTCAACAGTTTTAATTACATAGGAAGAAATACCCAGCTATACCCAAAAAGTTAATTGCTAATCTATCAAGCAAATTACCTGCAAGCTTCTGGAACAACGAGCTGTTAAATAAAATATGTGATAAAAGTGGGCTGTAACAGAGTTGGGCTTTCATTCCTGGATTAATCCAGTGGCACGTAAAAGATTTTTCTGAAAGAAGAATGAAAAGTTTTCCAGATGTTCAGCTAAAATGCTACAGTACTGTAGAAGAGCTTCAATGTGCATTTTAGACCTCAGGTTTGACATTACTTCTGTACTGACAATGTTTCTGTCCTTCTGTGTCCGTTCATGATTTGTAGGAGAGGAGAAAGGGAATAAAGAAGTTGGAGAACAGCCTGGAAGAACAAGTGAGAAATATTTAATTTAAGTATGTGCAGAGTTAATGGATGTGTAAGTGGTAAATACTTACACATTTCATTATCCCTCAGTCACAGTGTGTAGCTCCTTATCTCCTTCAGCCACTTGTTGCCTGTCAGTAGGAATTTGAATGTGGCCCTGAGTTATCAACCACTGTCCTTTGTCACAGTCAATGGTTACTGTCTTAGAAGTGCAGAGTTCCTGTGTTCTTTATTTGGGTGTTTACTTATTCCTTTTCCTCCTGAAGCTCCCTGGTCCCTTGCCCACCAGGCTGGGCAAGACCTCTTTGCATTGTCTAATGATGATCTACTGGAGCAATCCCTTGAACGTCTGGGTTTCAGGCCCGCTGTTCATCTCTGCTTTCACTTTTCTGTGGCGTATAAACAAAGCAGGAAGGTTTTCTAAGGAACACAAAAAATTAGTTCAGGTGGGAATGCAGGAAACCTTTGGCAAGGCTTCTGATCAAATTGTCTGTGCATGTTAATACAGTTTGATAGCACAAACTGTTAAAACTAGTCTTTTTCTTACAGGGCCCTTAAGATAGAAATCGATTAACTGCAATAGTACAGATCTCTAACATATATATTTTTTCCTTGCTACAAAAGGAACTTTGTAATAAAGATCAACACTGTTTCTGGCAAGTTGTAGAAAGTTTGTTATCGCTTGAGAAGTTTGTGAATGCTAGGTAAATACTAGTTCCTTTTTCTAAGCATTTCACAGGCTTCTGGCTTTGAACATTATTTCTAAACTTCATTTAATTTCAGCCTGAGTGATGTTTAAAAGAGCCCAAAAAACGGCCACAATTGGGATGCCAGTGTGCTCAGGACTTTTATAGAAAAAATGTTCGGTGTACACTGTGATATAATTATGTCAATTCCAGGAAATCCAGCATTCTCTTAATAATAAATGAGAAGTAAAGAGAGTACTAGTGGTTTGTTCACTTTAAAAAAAAAAATTATTAGAGCAATTGCCATTTAAACTATGCAGCTGTTTTGATTCTGATTAAGAGTTTAGGGAACGCAGAAACCAAGAAAAATTGTTACTTTACAATATGAGGTCCAAGAAGATAATTCTTCTCATCTCCCCTATAACATCATCCATTTTATCATCTCTCATTCAGGCAGCTAGCTGGTTTGTTTGAAATGAAAAATACTGTTTTTCTCTGCTTCCAAAGTATTCCAGAGACTTTGCTTATTTTGAAGGGAGGCCTTAGGGAGAGCATAGTTTATGGAAAGAGGAGACTGCAAGGAGCCACACACCAGCCTTCAGTGGTTAATGTGTGTCCTTGACTGCCTGTGCCCTAGGAATGTGAACCTGAGAGTGTGCTTGGCTTCTTCTCTTAAGACAGATCGCATTCAGTTAAGATGAGGGGTGGTTTGAAGTGATTTCACCCACTTTTTCCTAAGCTCACTTAGACCTTGATAAATATTCCTAAAAAGTAGCAGTTCCTTGCATAATGCAACAGCTGTCCCTTGTAGCCCTGATCCTTGTGCTGTGTGTTGAGACAGCTGGTCTCATACCCTATAAACCCAATGCCAAGCTCTGAACAGTTGTGCAGACTAAAGCAGCCCTTACAACCATCTCCTCAAGGAGCCTCTTGTCTGTCTAGACTGATGGTGGTTGTTGGAGCAGTTCACCAGTGGAGAATGTGAATGAGAGGAAATAAATAATTAAAAAAAAAAAAGATTTCTGCAGAGGACAGAGGTTGCAAAGAATATGGCAGGGAAAAAGAAAGAGAAGATGAACAGTGGGGAAAGTGACTGAAAGATCAGGAACCAATTCAGTCACCTGCTCCTGTGTCCTCATAGTGGGGTGACATATCTGTAAGCAGATCTGTATATACATCCTGATTGATGTATGGAGCTCAAGTGGCCCTGAAGGACTGAAGGAAACACCAAGGGTAAGATTCAGCAGTACAGGGGAGTTCCTGAGTTCAGGAACCTGGTCCAACAGCTTCATCATGACCCTGAAACCCTCAGCAGCCAAACAGATGAAAAGGGGGTGGTGCTGTCACCAACCATGGTAGATTTAAGTGGCTGCAAGGAGTATGATGAGCAGTATTCCAGTGGACAAACAAGAGAGAAACCAATTTTCAGTGGTTCTGCGCTCTCAAGAGTCCCAGGAGTCTGGAACCTCCATTGCAGAGGAGAAGCAGATGGACTCAGAGCCCTGCAGGGTTATCAGTCTTGGCTGTTAGCCAAAGGTCTATTAAAGATGGAGGCTGGAATCAGGTCCCTGCACGTACCAGGGAGAAGATTCTTACTCGTTCTCAGAATCTGACAAGTAGGACTGGCACATTCTACAATGAGTGTGAGGCTCTGGACCTAGAAGGCAAGACACTGATGAGGTGGGAAAAGGTCCTTCTGGGATAGTGGGGCTTCCTACAACATCACCACCTGTACCCCACATGAAGACCTCCTCTGTTAATAGGAAAAGGAGGATAGTTGCAGTAGGAGACTCCCTGCTAAGGGGGATGGAGGGTCTGATACACAGGTTGGACTCACAGGGAACACTTCTGTCTCCCAGGGGCACAGCTGAGAACCTCTGGAGATGAATCAAGGGACAAACAAATAATGCAGATGTCATTGTGGGAATCTACTATAAACCTCCCAGCTAGGGCGATGATGTTGACAAATTCTTCTTTGAGGAACTAAAGGACACTTCCAAGTCAACTGCCCTTGTCCTTATTGGGGACTTCAGCTTGCCAGAAATTAACTGGGAGTATCACAATCCAGACCAAAGCTTCCTTAAAAACCTGGATGACAATTTTATGGAACAGGTCCTAAGGAAGCTGACTCGGAAAGATGCCCACTTTGATTTGCTGCTTCTTAATAGAGTGGATCTTGTGAGCCAAGTAGAGATTGGGGCTGTCTTGGCCATAGCAACTACGAAGTGATCAAGTTTAAAATCTGCTGACAGTAGGAAAAGTGCAAGCAAAAACTCAGCTCTGGGCATTAGGAGAGCAGACTTCAGGCTGCTCAGGGAAATTAGTGAGTAATGTTCCCTGGAAAAATGTTTTTTGCAGGTGCTAGGGTCCATCAGTGCTGGTCACTTTTGAAACATCACCTCCTAGAGGCACAGGAACAGCCATTCCCAACTGTCAGAAGCCAAGCAGGTGAGGCAAAAGGCCATCTTGGCTGAACAGGAATCTTTTGGAAAAAAGGCAACAATGGAAGGTGTATGCCCAGTGGAAGATAATTTGGAGTCTGCTAGAAGTCTTGGGAATAGTCCTGTGCAGGGCCAGGAGTTGGACTCAATGATCCTAGTGTGGCCCCTCCAACCCAGCATTATTCTGTGATTCTGTGGATTAAGAGGCTACATTGAAAAGAAAAGGCAAATATAAAAGGCAGAATTAGAGAGGAGGATGTACCGGACAATGAAAGAAAAAGTCCTATTAGGATTAAAATAGTACATGTTAAAATTATAAAATATAAAATTTAGACTATAGTAGTGTACTTATTAAGAATGACTTGGAGAAGCAGACAATAAAAAATGGTGAATATGAAGAGTGAATGAATATAGAAGAAAAGAAAATGTAGGTTACATGATCCATTTAAAAAGATACTATAAAAAGAATTCTCAGGTATTTAGATTTGAAATGGAATTAAACTGTAAGAAGTTGCTTTGATTCTAATATGGAAAAATAAAACATATTAAAAAATATTAATATAGATTCATATGGTGTCTGTGATAATTTTAATGATCTTTCTAATGTAGCTTATCCTAATTTGTCTGGTTATGAAATGAAAGCTTTTCCCATCTCTTTCGTTCTCTGAGCTATGCCCAGTGCACCAGAGCTGGAATTAATTTCATGGAGGAAATTCAACCAGATGGCAGCTATCAGTATGTTGAGAAAGTAAAGTAGAGCTTTTCCCTTTTGGAAAATATCTAATTTTCTTGTTCTAGGCATGTTTTAAAAAATTCCATATTTTAAGCAGTGCTTGAGAGGATCTTGAATTCACTACAGTACATCACATTTGACAACCATCAGCAGGGCTGTATTTACAGGGCCAGTAGTTTGTAGAGTTGTTTGTTCAGCTGCCCATGAAGGCACCTCCTCAAAGGCTCTTTACTCAGTAAGTAAATGTGTGAAGCCCTAATCTGCCACCAGTTCTGCATGTAATGAAAGTGCTATTCCTTCTCCTGGATTAATATATTCTCCTCCTCTGTAGAAATGAAAGGTTTTAGAGAAAATGAAAGGCTTAGTAAGCATCTTGTAGGGGCAGATATCTTCTGTAGGTAAAACATGAAAGTACATGAGCCTGTAGATGCATAATATATATTTAAGAAAGGATGATAGTGGAAGCTAATTCTGCTCATCTGCAATAACTCTGACCTCTGTCCTGATCCCCCATATCAAGAAGGAAAAAAAATTATACTTCGAGATTGTTTTTCTTTTCTTGGTTTATTATTTAATTGTGGCAGAATCTTACATAATT
The DNA here is from genome assembly GCA_013400955.1 of Drymodes brunneopygia. Lineage (NCBI taxonomy): Eukaryota > Metazoa > Chordata > Aves > Passeriformes > Petroicidae > Drymodes > Drymodes brunneopygia. Next base: position 2,158,505 of record VZTZ01008985.1, on the reverse strand, counting down.
TTATCAGTTGTCTGAACTTTGACTATTTTCTTTTGGAGACTCCCCTCAAATGTTGTGTTTTTCTTGAAAATAAGTACTTGATTGAGAGCTGTGTTGTCCTTGGGGCTGCTGCCTCCTGGTTAGGTGTGGATGAAACTTGGTTCTCTAAAGTCTTCCAGTAACTATTTGCTCCCATAATCCCTTTTGAGGATGTTTTTGCAGTTCTGTTGGTGTCACTTTATGAGTCTGTCACCCAGCCACCACTTCTCAGGGTTTTGCTGCTGAATCATGCTTCTGAGAGAGGATAAGCTTTGTGGAATTTTTGTTTGAAGAGCTGAGAAGGAGCTGTCAGAGACTGAAATATTACGGTTTTTTGACGTAAACTTGTTCCTGAAGGACTTTCAGAACTGTATTACAAAAGCTGCAAGGAATACCACCACATCCTGAATAGGCCTTTGCCTAGTGAGGCCCTGGACCATTCGCTGGTGAAAATCAGATGAAGTAACAGCTCAGGAACTGGGGAGGGACATTCACAGAGCACAGGTTTAGCACCTTCGGGGAGGAGATGACAGTCCCAGGGCTATCAACTACCAGACCCTCGCACCAAAGGCCCTTTGGGTGTGTGTTGAAAAACCTCTGGTTAGAGGCAGAGGATGCCCCTCCTACAATGTACAGAGCAGCCCAGCTGAGGGGCCCTTCTCCCAGGGAAGATTTTTCCACAGCAGGAAGGGGGGTGACACAGTCCATCAAAGGCCCCCTCAAAGGGGTCCTCAGATCCTGCACCAGAGATGATGCAAAAGACCCTCAGTGTTGCAAGGGACAGTGTCAAACTGGCGTTTCCACCTGCCCAAAGTGTATGTTAATCCATGGAATTCTACTCTCTTTGGCATGGGGCAGCAGGGTACCCTCACGACCCAGGAGACTGGATGGAGGGGAGCAACGAGAAGTCATTGGGGTGATATTCTCCCATCTAACCCCTGCCACTCTCTCCCTGTCCCCCCATCCCCCACGCACACATCCTTTCCTATCTCCTTCTCTCTTTCTTTTCTCTTTCTTTCTCTTGGCCTCTTTTACTATTAAATAAATGACATCAATTTTTTGGCACCAACATCTAACCTCGTTTGGTTTTAATGTCATCTTTGGGACTATTTTGAGCCTTCTAAGTTCTTTCCAGTTTATACACAGAGACTTAGTTTCCTTTGCTTTTCTGGGTTTAAACCGGATCGCAACAGGAGCTGGTGGGGATCTGTTGTTATTAAGTGTGTTCTGAATTTAAGCGCTTTGTAATCTTGCCTCTGAAATAGATACGCCTCAAACTATGAAGAGTTTTCTCCCAAAGGTCAAGTTCTGTGTGAGCCAGACTCCAAATCTCTTGGGAAACAGCTCCTTTGTGTCCAGGGCTGCTGAATTTTTGCACTCCTTAGATACAATCTGAAACTCCATGTTCAGAGGGTTCATATGCAGGTATATATCTGCAGCCACAGTGTTCACTTTATGTAGTATTTCTTTTTTATGACTTTTTCAAGATAAATTGCTTACCATAACTGACATGAATAAAATGTGCAAAAGCTGCAGTTCAGTTTTCACTCCAGTACTTCAGTTTGAGAGTTTATATTCACTGAGAAGAAAGTAGTTAGGCATTTGAAAATCTGTCTCACAGCTGAAGTCATGATCTGAAAGTATTTAGTGCCTGAAAAAATGATCTCTACAACCTCTTAATATTTAATTCTTTTGGTTGGACCAGTCCACAATGTGAAAAAGGATGACAGTGACTATATTTCTACTCCAAAGTTGTGCAAGAGTATTAAAAATTATACTGTGGAGGAACAAGCAAGTCAACCGTAATTTTAGGAATAAATCTGCTTCTTAGTTAATATGGTTTCTGAGGCATCATGGATAATCTTTTTGTTTTCATGGTGGGACATGCTTGGCTGGCTGTCAGACACTCACCCAGCTGCTCTCTCACTCTGTCTCCTCAAAGGGACAGGGAGAGAATATAGGATGCAAAAGTCTGTGGGTTAAGCTGAGAACTGTGAGATCACTTACCCATTACTGCCAAAGGAAAAACCTTGACTTGGGCAAGATTAATTTAATTTGTTGCCAATTAAAAATAGAGTAGGATGATGAAAAATGAAGGGAAAACACCTCCTCCTGACACACCTGCCCTTCTTCCTTAAGCTCAGCTTCAGTTCTCCTTTTCCAGTGTCTTTACCCTCCCAGCCTTAGAGCTGTGCAGACAAATGGGGAAGGAATTTCAGGCAGTTCATAATAGTTCCTCTCCCCATTCCTTCCTCATTCTTTTTCCCCTGTAGTGTCTTTTAAGATGGTCTGTGCAAAGGCCAAAGTGGAATCAAACAGTTCCTCGTGCAGCTGCAGAGGTGAGTGGGACAGAGCCCTACCCTCACATGTACCAACATTCCAGACATCACTGTGCTCCAGACAGAGAACACGTTTCTGAAAAGGCCATGGTGTCTTCTTTCATATCATTCCTCTTTTTCTGATGGCCATTCATACTTGGTAATATTTTAATTTTTTTCTTTAAAAAGAGAGTGTAAAAACCTTGCACCTTTGAAGCACTGTTCTTCAGGAATGTTTTCCTGGCACAACGTCTGGTCACCTGTATGTGGCATAAATTCAGGCTGATTGCAATGTGGAGGTGGTTAATTCATGTCAACTGCTTCAGAAATTTTTTTGCAAACTCCTATCAGAGTTGATAAGGTTTTTACCAAAAGTACAGGAGTTACTGTAAATTGTGGATCTAGTTTGGCTGAGATGAACCAAGCACTTCCAAGCATGAAGATGTTGCTACTAGTGTTTGTGATACTGTACTTTTGGTGTAGAAAATATTTACTGCTTCTGTGGATTTCTTTGGAAGAAAGTTTGTTTGGAGTGAAAGACTGCTTGCTTTGATGCCCCCTTCTTTTTCATAAGATTTGTCAATACTGCTATAATAAAGCTTTTGGCTGTGGGAGCCATGTACCCCTCTAGAGAGCTTTGATGCCTTTATCTTTCACCACTCACTCATGAAATGCCAGGATGTTTTCTTTCTTTTTCATCTTTACCTTTGATTGGGTGAAGAACTGGGTGAGGAGAAAGGAGAAGATTGCAGAGATGCGTAGGATGGTGATGCAGAGATGGTGTACTGGGGCATTATTTTTGCTGACTTCTAAAACTTTGAAGCTGACTTCACTCTAATAATCTAGGCTCATGTTTTTAAGGTGGAATGTAAATTGTCTTGAATGATCAGTGTCGAGAAACACAGAACAGTCATATTTTGTAAGCTCTATTCTCAACATTTGATACCCATATGTGTCCTGTCTCTTGGATGAAGCATCAGGTATAAAAAAAAATTTAAAAATACAAATTTTCTCTGTTTCCCCTTATGCTGATTTATTATATCACCTCTGAGAGTCCCTGTTCACTGCAGCAGGTGGAAGTGGCTTTACAGCCTGAAAAATTAAGATCAAGAGACAATCCTGTAGCTTCAAATCCCAAAACATACTGTAGCAACTTGTCCAAGTGTGAAAAGATTTTGGTTTATAGTGTTTTGTTATAAACAGCAACAATAACAACAGCAACCATGAGCAGGGAGTAGTGCCAGCAGGAAAAGTGTTGGGATGGGAAGGTCTAGAAATGGAAACACTTTGTGGTTTTTGGAACACGCATTTGATTAGAGAATCTTCAACTTCCTTAGTTATTTATGTGGTGTCTTTGTACTAGGTTATGATTCCAGTTCAGGGAAGCTCATGCCCAGATAATCCTGTTTTTAGAAGGTGGATTGTGCTTTAACGTGCAGCCTGTATGTTTGGAGGAACACTTTATGAACTCCCTAAAGAATTCATGATTGAATTATCCAGTCACATCCCTGACCCTTGCTCTAAACTATTTTATAACCATTGACTCTGTGGTCAGGATTGCCAAATCATGCAGCCAGAATCAGACCCCAATCCCAGATCACTCATTTTCCCCTCCTGAGACTGCAGTGTAACATGGCATCGTCCCAGAGCAGCAATGCAGGGTCTTTGCCCATTCAGAGGGACAACCATACATGAGTTGATGACCAGAGTAACCCCAAAGATGTCCACAAACAGCAAGGTGAGAGGAATTCAGTATTCAAAGCCTGTGGACCTCTGCCTTGGTGTTTTCTAAGTGTGGTATTTTCAGATTTTTTGGCTTCCCACCACAGTTAATTGCCCAGTCCCCAGACAGTGTTTTCTCTGTGTGAGAAACAGCCTTTGCACAAACTTATTAATGTGAGGACAGTTTTTTACAATACCTGACTGTGGGCAGGAACACCAGCTGTTGGGCTCCACTGAGGTGTGCAGCACTCATCTGGACTTAGTTTGATTACTTTTATATTACTTTAGGCTTGTTAACTCTTCAGAAACCCTGCCTGTCTCATCAGCACTCAAGTCACCTTGTTCCTTTTCTAGTTTTCAGTCCTTGGCCTTCACTTTTTGGCCAAAGATTTTTCTTGTTCAGCCTGTCAGTAGATCTGACTGCCTGTCTTCAAGGACACTGTAAAATGAATGCATTAAGCCTGATTTTTGATAAGAAAATGCCTTTTAATTTTGATTGCTATTTCAGTAGATATTTGCATCTTTTTTGTAAGATGAGAGAGACTTACTACAAACGAGTCAATACTACTCTGAAGCCATAGTACATTCCTGCCCCTTCTTGTATGTTTCATTTTTGTAGGTCACACTAGTATGATAATTTTGGCTAACAAAATATGGTCTAATTAAGTACTAGTTAGATCTTGCTGTGTTTTCCCACCATACTGAAGTACTTTGGATGTCTCAAGACTTAGCTATGTTACACAATGAAGGACTATATTTCATGATCCTTGGGTTGGAACTAGGTGATTAAATTCCCTTCCAGCCCAAACCATTTTATGATATCTGAATTTTCTTTGCTTCAGTGATTATTGTGTCATAGCTTACTTGTCCAGTATGTGCATGACATTTACTTAAGAAATGTATTTGGGAAAGAAGTCTTACAGTACAGCACAGAAACACCCTGTCAATACTAAACTATGCTTTAATTGTCCTCTTAGAGATGTGAAACTGGAGGGAGTGAGAGAGGGCACCTGTGAGTCTCTGTGGGGGAAAATCTACATACCAAGTGCAGGTACTAACTTGTTGGGTTTTGATCAACAGACTTGAATTTTATGATGGAGGAGGCCATTGGGAAAGATGGGAAGGTCTGTCTGGGATATTGGATTCTTCTTTTAATAGGTTTGGGTAAATGAAACTATGTTTAGGAACACAGAAAAGCTCCTGGGAGCTTATTTGCTTTGATTGCTAAACCTTTTGAAGTGTGCTTATTGCTGTAAGGAAGGAAATCTGGAAAAGGTCAAGTATGAATAAGGAGAGAAATACAAAAAGGAACTGCTTGAGATGGTCATTAAATAAGACAAAAATGAAATTCAGGAGTAAATAGAACAGTATCACTGTAAAGGTGAAATGTCTCAGCATAAACCAGTAAAGACAGTGAAACTTCACCAAGTCTATCCAACATGCATTGATTTTTGTAGAGGTCCAATTCCCATCTGGTGAAATCAATATTCTGCAGGAGCCTCACATCCCAGTCTACAGGTCTGTGTGGAGACCTTGTAAAGACTAAAGGTCGGTCTGTCTGTCTCTGCCTACTGGACCTACTTATTTCCAACACAACCACTACCACCACAGCTAGGCAGTAGAGGAAATGATCAATATTATTATCCCTGGTGTTAGGGCTAATGCCCTGCTACATTAGACTCTGTTGAGTGACTGATACAAAGACAGACCCTGGGACATCATGGTCTGGTGTTTTGGTCAAGGAGATAGAAATGGGTGGACTATCAGACAAGTAGGAAACAGAAGTAGGGAAGTGGCAGCTCCTTGCAGCTGGAATAGTTTTCAGGGTAGCCACAGGCTGGGTCTCCAAAGTATTCAGATGCCCTCTGAGAAGGGACCCCTTCCTTCTTCATGTCACAGCACTGGGGAGTCTTGAAGAAACATTCTAGGACCTTTCTGGTTCTCTCTTGCTTTGCTGCCTGCTTTAAATGTGGGAACACTGAGCCCTGACAGTTGTGTGAAGTTATTCACACTCTAAATTAATTCAAACATGAATTGCAGGTGTAAATCTTGGGCTTTCTTATTTGTCCCAATTTTTAAATACTGTAAAAGTTCACTGATGTGAAGCAGATAATTACTGTGAAGGGGGCTCTGGGAGTGATCACAGAGATTAAACCAGGGGGGATTAATTAAAAACACCCCTGCTTAGCACATTACTTAGGTCCTGGCAATATTTGCCTTTTAAAATGCAGTTTTTGTGGGAGTAATATTAGTATCAATATTAATATCTGCTGAGATGAACAAAAATGATAATGTAATAGAAAAAATAAATGTTGGCCTGCACAATAAAGTTTTCAGAGGGAAGTGTCAGAAAGCCAAAAAAATCTGCAAGGACTGATTATATCTCTGAATTCCAGGTTGGTGTCATTGTTCTACTCAGTCTGTCAGTGTTGCTTGCTTGCACTCCATTTTTTAATCTGTTTCTACCCAGTGGCAGCTGAACGTCCTGCAGAGAAGAACATCTCAAGTTTGTGTCTGCATGAATGTGCATAGCTGGTTTTACTACTTAAGGGCTGTTATCTTTAACATGTTCCCTGTATCTTTAATAGAAGATTCAATAACTGTGTGTAAAATGTGCCTTTTCCCCACAGGTTTTCTCTGATTGTCAGTAAAATCTGTTGGTTATTTATTTATTTATTTAATTGTACACTTTCTTGATTGATATTTGAAAATCCTTTAAAGTGAAAGCAGTCTTAAGAGTTATTTACAGAAGAAGACAGGGATCATCCTTTATTTATTTCCTTTTTTTTTCCCTTTTAAAATCTATTTTCTTTAGTTTGTTTTTACAGAGGAAATTTATGTTTATACACACCCTGCAGACAGGAAAGGGAAGAAAATGCTCTACAGTTCTATGGTCCATGATGCCATTCTGGGAGCTTTAAACGAGGGTCTGGATACATTTGCAGAGAAAGTTGTGAAAGAAATGGCTCAGGGTATGTTCTCTCCAGTGACAAATACTCAGGATCTCAGTTTATTTTATTCTGTGAACCATGGGGCCAGAAGCAGCAGCTGGTGTAAATCAGCATCACCCCTCTGAAGAGATTATGGAGATGCCTCTTTGCATCATCAGCTGCATCTTGACCTGGGTTTTCAAATTAGGATATTATGGATAAACACTGTGAGCTGTTCTCCTCAGTGGTGTGGGAAGCACACATTTTGATCCTACTGACCTGCAATCTGTTAGCAGTTTTTGGCAATTACACACTTCATGTAAATGATAAATGACTAATATCACAGAATGCATTTGTTTTACACTCTTTCACCTCTTTGTTTTATTGCAGTAAAACTATCTCATGATTTTGGGTAAATAACTAAAAACTTTTAAGAAAAGTGAACAAAGACCACAGGAATGGCAGGATGCAGCTGGCACCCTCTGTGTGCTGCACTGATCTCTTGCAATAGCCTCATAAAGGCACCAGGGTGACTCTATCTTCAATTAATTATCTCAGCCTGAAAGGAGAGGATCTCCTACCTTATCCAGACATCTTGTGAGGGTAATTAATTTTTTTCTGCAAAATCACCTAACCTGATTTTTGGTTTGTATGGAAGTAAATTCCCCTCCCTTTCCATTCTTCCCTCTCTCTGTTGTCCTTTGCATTCAGTCAGTTGTGTTTTTTCCTTGTCTTAAATGTTGGTCTCAGCAGCACGGTCAAACCCTGCCTGGCTCTGGGGCTTTTCACACAGCCTGGTTTAGGAGGAGCACTGCCTACCTGGCCCTCCCACCTCTCTGCCTTTGGTGGGGCATTTCTGTACATGAACCATCGACTGGTGATTGCTCCTAGCTGGGAAAATAGCTTAGGCTTCCCTTTCCTGAAACAATGCAGTGACAAAACCTCTTGTTTGGGGGCCAAATCTGGCCGTGGGGCTTCCTGAGACAGCTGCCAGCACAAGTCTTTCCTGATTTCCTCTCTGTGGCAGCGTGAGAGAGGAGGCAGCAGGTTCAATGCAGTGTGCTCCAAATGCTGTTATGTTGTTTGCAGTGCTGTAGTTTGCTTCTTTACTGACATTTTCATCGCCTCCTATAAAGCTTAATTTAATTGTTCCTTAATTACCTCTTTGGCTTGGCGTATAAATCTCAGATGGAAGCTGTAAGCAGCACACATAAGGCTATGGATGCCACAAAACACTGGCTGCTCTCTATTTTCCTAGCCCTCTCTGGGAATGCAGTGGGCCAGCCTTTGCTGCTGCTGTAAAAATGTTCAGGAATGGGAAGAATGCCTCGTCCTCATAAACTTTCATTTTTAGACAGCTTTCTGAAAAGAACAGCAAAGGTTTACTCCAAGTTCTCCAACTAGTTTCTACTAGAGTATGCATTATTTCACATTACTTTGATGTTTTCTCAAATTACACAAAGAGGAGAAATCTCTGATCTACTTAACATATGTGGTATTACCTGGATGCTGTTGGAACCATGGAGGTTTTTATTCACAGACAACTCTTTAAATAAACCACATAGCCTGCTTTGGGAGCGAACCAAAGCAGAAGCACTTCTTACTTGAGTTCTTAAGCTAGCTTCTATTAAAAGCAGTTGCACCAAGCTCCACCTCTTTTCCCACCTTCCCAGTTTATGAGAAGTCCTGGGATTTAGGGAGATTATAATGTGCTTTCATAGCTTGCAAGGTGCTTTTCTCACCTCTCCCTAAGCCAGCTGGGTGTGGGAAGCTCTCACATTCATTTGAGACTTCCAACATGAATCTTTAATGTCTTAGTGTATGTTAATTTAAGTGTATTTCCTTTCAAAGATGGTGGAGCTCTACTTTTCTAATAGATTTCTATTTGGAAAGTGTACATTATATATAGAATTAAACACAGAGGAATACTGATCATAAGTGAAACTGGCTTCGGCAGATACTATATAGATCGTTGTTTACAACGAGATTATTTTCTTCTCTGTGTCATTCTTTGTATACTTTTATGTGGTTTTGCTTTTTTATTCTACTTGCCTTCCTGTCCACATTGTACTCTGTATTTGCCTTACTTTTCTCCATTTGCCTTACTTTTCTCCATTTGCCTGCTGCTTCCATCCTCCTACCTCTCATAGGGAGAGTAGAAAGCCATTAGTATTAACCTGTTGACTGAAGCTTTTAAAGCTACAATGTTCATAGGAATTCAGAAATGTACAATATGAACTTTCCAGCTGTTATTGAATCTGCATTTATAAAAAACAAATGCACTTCACCTTTTGTGGGATTTCAAAATTATTTTTGTTGAATGCCTGTGAAAAATTCAGTTTATTAGAAGACTGTATAAGAAGCTTATACAGAGATCATGAAGTTGTTTTTTGGTCTTCTGCAGGTTTTTTGGGTTTCTTTGGTTTTTTTTTTATTTTTTTCATTGATGTTTTTGTTTTTTGCATATCAGTCCTGCTTGGTTGGTGACATAGAGGGAGCAAGAGCTCTCCACCAGTGCTCTCTCTCTGGCTCATACAACAGGACATTTAATTTTTGCTGTGGTCTGAATGCCAGACTTCCTGGGAGAATTGAGAGGATTTCAGTAATGAAACATATCTTGAAGTTTTATATGAAGTTTGAAATGTATATTAAGAGTATCCTGACTTACATTCCCTCTCCTGAAATTACTTACAGGAGAAATTTTGAAATATGATTTACCCTTTCTACTTGTAATCTGGCTTGTGCTTGACATCCATCTACTTGTAGCAACCAGACCATTTTGTTTTCACTTTCAGACAGGTTCTGGGCAAGTTTCAATGTCGCTTTTTGACTTACCAGCAAGGTGTTGGAGTAGCAAACCCAGGGCAGATTTTTACTTAGTTTAAAATGTGCTTTCCCTTGAAATTACATCTTAAAATTGTAAGCATCTCATATTGGCTCTGACATCGCCCTTTTACCTTGCCATAAAATGTTTAATCTGGGCTAAGTTTCACTTGGTGGTGTCTCTTTAGACACTGCACTTTGCCTGAGAAAAGATGGGAAGACAGATGTTGTACTAACCTCTGCTGATTGCTTTCTGATTGCCAGTTTAGTTGTCTGTCTTCAGCCATTTCAGATGGCCATATGGGAAATCAACAGTGATGATCCTTAATAAAGTACCAGAAGCGAGGTGCTTCACTTTACACTTATTTTCAGGAGAGGGATCTGAACCCAATTAGAAGATTTATGGAACTGCCAGAGCATGCTACTCATTTAAAACTGCTGAGGGCTGCAAAGTGAACTGAAATCTTGACAGAATATTGACACTTGTTGCAGGTCCTGTATGTCAGTTAACCTCAGAAAGGGAGAGGGCCACAACTTCCTACAGTTTGGTTGTTTTTTTTTTTTTCGTGTAAAAATCTGGGCAGTTGCATGTTATTGTGAAGTGACAGATGAATTAGTAAGAAAGGCCTTGGAAAATTCAGTTATAAAAAAGTTATTGGAATTTACTCCCACTGAGTGACAGAAAAAGCCAGGATCTGATCTGGTATCTCTGGTGATGCCTGTTACATTAGGAATTAGATGTTTCTCCTTAACATTTACTTTTCTAATAGTGGGAGCCATGATGATTTAAACTTCTTCAAAAGGTACCAAAGTGCTTTGCAGTAGGTATGGGAAACAAGAAAAATTCACTCATTGAGGAGATGATGGCCCTTGGGCTTTTGGCTGGCTCACTGTGGTGTGTTCTTAAGTTAAATGTATAGGCACCACTTGCAAAAACAGCAGCTTCAGTGGGCTAGAAAGTGAAGGTGTTAAATTTATCTGCCCAGTCAGTGCAGCCGAGGCTGCCTCTATATCTCAGTGCTCTCCTGCTGCAGCTGTGGATTTGTTTGCTACATTTATTTTGGCATTCTTCATTTTGTCCCCCTGAAGAAATTAAATAGAATTTGTTACTGACCCAGATTCTACTATTTGTGAAAAGAACCCACATCTTTCTCTCCCAAGCCATATTTTATGGTTTGTCAGTGGTTTGGTGGAGTTGTACATCCTGTTGTACATCATCCCTTGTTTAAAAGCAAGTCTTCCACACCATCAACTCCTTTTCAAGTCTTCAAAGTTGTACCGCTTAGATAGGTAGGGTAACAATTAACCTTGGTGTGGAATTCAGGAACAGCTTCATTTTATTCTGTTTTCTGTCTGGTAGTGTTTTTAACAATGCCTGTGCTATGTGGAGCTTTCTGCATGAATGTAGTTATCTCAGAGGGGCAAAAAGTCATCTAGTTCATGTCAGCTTAAGTATCCTACGTGGTTCCGTGCGGTCAGCAGCTGGATGACAAGGCATCAAAAGTACATTAGGCAGCTTTCTAATTAAATATCTTCATTGCATCTAAAACACATGGTGGCACTTCCTTGCTAATAAAAAGAGAGCACAATGCAGTCAGTTTGATGCAGATACTGCATTGCCTCCCTGTGCCAGGCCTCTTGCAGTCTCCTGTGAGAAGAGGTTATGACATAATGCGTTGTAAAAAGTAACGCTTAGCTGTGATTTTACAAAGTGTTATCCTATTTATTTTAAGTGTCATGTAATTATCCATTCATTTGCTACCTATTGTAATACCATGAATCATAATGAATGTATTTGCATAATAGGTAGTATCACATGAGCTCAACTGTAATTTAGTATTAGCTAAATGTACCATGCAAACAAAATGCTTCCTGTAAAGGTAGGCTGGGGTTGATATATAGCCTGTTGTATACCTGGTGTATCACAAATGCTGTCATGGAAAATTTGTGGTCTGGTTCTCAGAGGGAACTGTTTTGTAGCCTGGTCCTGTCATCCATTCACTCATTTTTTGTCCTGTCTTCAGACCCCCAGTTTAAATGCCCTTCAGCTCTGTCAACTTCGCAGGTGAGAAAAACTTCAGAAACCTGTTTTTGCTGTTTGGCTGATGGGTTGGTGCTCTGCTTGCAGAGGCCACAAGGCAGTGTCTGCCTAAAGACTGAGCTTATTTCTCCTGTGATACTCTTCAGACCTGCACACACTGTGCTGGGTGACTAAATTGAGGAGCAGCCACACTGGGGACTTGCCTGCACAGGATTGCCTCAGCCCTGGGTAGAATTCTTTAAAAATCTTTGTTTCCAGATGTAAATTCTTTTTAAATAAAAAGGCCCCAAAAATTCCCCATGGTCCTTCCTGGAACAGGTGTTGGCTCTGTGTTGGGGAGTATGACACAGGAATGTTGCCAGATCTTCAGGAGCATGGTTTACTGTAGGTATCCTCCAGGTCTGGATTGGTGTGTGTCTCTCCTCCTCATCAGTCTGTACTTCTCATCAGTACAGTCAGCAGCAGCTCAGAAGCCAGGACTACTCCCCAAACTTACCTCTTTGCCATGTCAGAGCTGCTTCTCCTGCCCCATATCCCCTGCAGTGTTCTGTTTCTGCCTTTATTACATGAAGATTTATGCAGGCAGAAATGAACCTCACAGCACACTTTGCATATAGAATAAGTGGTCCATGCCAGCTATGGTTTGATGGGTTTTGAAGATACGTGATCTTGCAACGGGAGAGTGCTTAGAATAACCCAAATGTGGGCAATATCTAGTTTCTGAGAAAAATATTAATGGCTTGTACCTCTCTTTTGGTTCACTTACAAGTTCAACACATTTTCTATTGCAGAAGATAGACTTACACTTGCAGTAGCTTGAAAATGATCCCTGTGTGAACTGTTGTGTCTGTAACAGATGTGTATAATCCCACTTTCTACTTTTTAAATGTATCCCATTTCCATGCAGAATATAAAATGCTTACTTTCTGGCTAGCACAGTTGATTTTTACTTGTTGCCTGTGAGTTAGATTGAGGACACTTAAATTGCAGAGGATAAAAAGAGAGTTATTTCCAAAAATACAGTGTAGTTACTGGTGCCTCAAGGTTTATGTGGCCTGATCTACATTCAGGAGACAGCACTGCAATGGCAAAAGTCTAACACAGTTGACAACACTTAATTTGTTTGGATTTATGTCACTGTTGGCTTTCTGATGTGACAGGAGAAAAACATCGCAGGAATTGATGAAGTAGTGCCACATTTTACACAATTCTACAACTCTCTACAGTCATTTAGGGCAACCTTTCCCTCTTGAAGCACAAGGTAAAGCTCCTGAAATTCATGTGTGCACCGTTGCTAGTGTGCAATTAAAGCTGTTACAATTCAATTGGCCAGCTAGGAAGCAAATGGGTGGTGGAAAGGGAGCAGTATCCTTGCTGGATTTGGGTGAAGTCAGAGCTGTTGCAAGGCAAGGAAGGACTAAATGTGTGTCACAAGGGTTCCATGCAGTATTTGCACACCAGACATTCTTGCCAAACGTGGAGTTGGTAACCCCTGCACTGGCACATGGACATGATAGGATGAAGTTGTCCATAGGAGCACACAGAGGATGGTACATCCTGCAGTAGAATTGCTCTCTAGTGGCAGGAGTTATTCCTGAGTCTGTGCCTTCACCAGGCCAGCTTGGCAGGGAAACAGCATCCCCAAAGGAAGTGGTTATTGGGAATTTGAAAGAAAATGCTTGTTCTTTCATGGGAATATCAACTTATGTTTCCATAGTTATCTTTGACTTGCTGCTTACAGGTGGGAGCTCCTGGGCCTTGTCTCTTAATAGGAACTTTGCCAGTAAGGATTAGGAGAAAATGAAAAGCTTAAGTACCCATGAATTTCACAGGGGAACATTCCATGGTGTTTAAATTCAGTATATTATTTCAGTTTTCAACATGTATCTTCAAAATGTGCCTTAAATGTATTTTTGTTTTGCTCTGGTTTTGCTCCTAATGGCTTTTTATAGGACAGGTGCTTATTCAGGTGGATCACAATTCAGAGGAGCCTACTGTGTGGGAATCAAATTCCCATGGTGGCTGCACTTGCACAGGAGATGTAGTACTAAACATGGTCAGAGGCAGGACAAAAAGCACTATAAAAGCTGTTAGTGTGACATTTGCTGCTATGTGACCAAACTTATTGTGGTGTTTGTACCAGTTACTGATGATTTTGTGCAGTGAGTCATCTGTCACTGGACAATGTGCAGGGATCATCAGCTCAGGCTGGACAAGTTATTAGCTGTCTGTGAGGGATGAGGTTCTTGCTGTCCAGGGTGATAAGAGCTCTCTCTTACCAGCTGTCACCTTTCACTGGATTTCCAAACAAACCACAAAGTTCAGATCAGTTTACATATCTTCCTATTATTATTATTATTATTATTGCAACAACAACAGCACTATAGCCTCCGGGAAGCGTAGCACCTGTGGCATGTTTGAATCCTAACTACAATATATCATGTAAGATCCCCCTCTGATCTAAATTCTGATACAAATCATCTAGTCCCTAAATAAGAGAAAAAAAAAAAGAACAGAACTGCCCTAGGAATCAGACCCAGGGAATTAAAATCTACTTCATATGTCATGTGATGCTTGGTGTAATTTTTACCTATCCATAAAAAATATAATAATGCAAAAAGTGGTCTTTGACCAGTGTAATTATTTGTTCCTCACCACCCCCCTGCCCAAATCATCTTTTTTGAATTCTGTATTGCTACTAAATGTTTTGAGTCAAAGCAAAGAGAAAATGGAGTTTCTTTGCTCTATGCAGATTTTCCGCTTGTTTCTAGACAGCATATTCCTACTAAGACCATCCTACCTTAATTTTCTCTGCTGTGATGCAATATTCATAATCATTCTGAAATAAAGACTGAAATGGGATATTTGTCCAAAATCATTTGTATCATTGGCACAGTAACACTTTTATATGAAATTTTAAAGCTTAGAGAGCCTAGCAGTATCTGCTCTAATCAAAGCTAGGGAATACCTTCTTATCTCTTCTTCCAGCTTTTATCTTTACAATATAGACTTTCTCAAGCTCACAACAGAAGTGGCTGGAAGTTTGGGATTAAATAATCTTTTTTTCCCCCCAGAGCTAATTAACCCTATTTGCATGCTCTGACAGCAGGAGAGCTAAAGGCTGTAGTGTGGTGAGACATTAGCACCAGCTAAGGGGAGGAAGGGTTGAATGAGATGGATTTTTAATTTGCTGTCTCCATTCAGTTTCCACGTGGTGCCATTTGTAAATGGCAGAAAGAATCAAAGTTTGGAGAAGAAGCTCTTCTTGCCTTTCTGATGTGGGTTCTTATTCTTGGTCCTGTGGCTGCTTACAGACATCTATTGTGTTATGTTGGTTTCAGTCTATGGGTGGCAGTCCCTTTCTAAATTTCCTGTGCAGTTTGCAGGCTTTCCTGCACCAGGCTTCTCAAATTTGCTGTTAGTAACACACATCAACAGACAATCAATAAAATCAGAGCTAATTACATAATGTGGGCTTTTTAAAAATCTGTCTGTAGCACAAGCAGATGTTAAATGAAAGCTAATAAAATGTGGCATCATTTAAACAGGGGTATGCCCCATGGTTTGATACTGGACAAGCCCTGCATCAAAAAAGACAGTTTCCAGAGAGCTTGTATGCAAGAAAAGAATGAAATAATCATGCAAGCAGTGTGTATTTGAGCTAAACCTGAGCAGCCACGACAGATCTCTGCAAAATCTCGTGAGCTTCTTTGAAAATGAGCTAGCAGGCAAAGGCAACAAGCAGCACTGCAAGCAGGCTGCTTAATAGAGAAGGTTCACTAGCAAAAGACTCAGCTGTTCCCATAGGTTTGCATATGTGTTCCATGGAAATCCATTGTTTGTCTAAGCAGTGGCTCTTTAGGCATAGAAATAATGGTTGTTTACTTCACTTTCCTTCAAGAAGGGAGAATTTATTTGATGGGCTATTCTGGAAGAACAGCACAGAAGGCATATAAAATAAAATCTTCCTTTTTTTTTTTTTTATTTACTCCATTAACAAACCCCTGTACTGCTACAAGCCATTTTTAGACTTTTGTGTTCTTTCTCTATATTTTTCATCAATGCTAGTGGCAGGCAGATCCCAGTGATCTGGAGCTGCGTCTCTTTTTGAGATAATAAGTAAGTGGGCACTAAATCTCAAAGCTGGCTGTCAGTGAGAAGAGCCAGGGAGAAATAAAAAGAGAAGAAAATCCTAAATTCCTCTGAAATCTACAGAAAAGGCAGATTTGGTGCTGCCCCACAAATACTGGTAAATGTCATGTTGTGAGTTAGATATTGTGCAGTGCTGTGCATTTGCTCTCTCAGAAAACCTGCGATTCCTCTGGACTTGGGGTTCTTTCTGCTTGTCACTTGATAAAACTGCCACCACTAAATATTTATCTGTCAGATCCTGGGTATCACACTGGGAAGTCACTTGGCTGAAACACTTTTAGTTACCATTTGTTTCTGGTTCAATTCCTAAGAGTTCTTATTTTTAAGTCAGTTTCCCCTGAGTCCATAAAGACTTATTTTTAAATTAGTTAATTAATTTAAGAAAATGCTGAGCTTCAGGTAGTTACATTTTGGGGACTTTTAATATTGCCTCAATTATCCAAAGACTCAAAGTAACCTCTGAGGGTACGTTACCATAGGAAACTGGAGGTTCCAGCCAGAAATGGAATCCGTATCATGGTACATTGACTGCCAGTCATTTCAGTTGCTTTTAAAATTGTTGAGGAATTTCATAGATAAATTAGGTTGAATGTGAAAATGGAAGAATTATGTGTGCTGCATAGAAGCTGAGCAGACCAAAACCATAAACAGCTGGAATGAAATATTTATTGTAGACATTCTTTGCTGTGGTGTCTCTAGTTTTGGGACCATTTGTTAAGTAATTTCTTAAAAATGAGATTTTATTTCTGTATTGCTAACATACTGGTTTTTGAGACAAATAAAGGAATGGCCTCTGACTTTGGTGCCAGGAGCATCACAAGAATGTGTCACCTGAAAAATCTCACCCCAAGTCTCTCTACTGCACTTTTGTATTGGTATGGGCTATTAAAAACCCTCAACTTTATTTGCTGATCCAGTGATAAAAATGTTCAAAAAAAAAAAAAAAAAAAGAAAAAGATAAATAGCTGAGAGTAAATAACATGGAAAGGTTAAAGTTTTGAATAATCACCATAGTGCTTATGAACAATGACTAGTGATTATTATAATCACATTAATAAGAGAAAAATCTTATCTGACTCTTGAACTTCAACTTGTTTTGTGAATATTTTTTTCATTATTCAGCTGGCTTTATTTTTCCCTCCAGGAGTGGAAATTGCTCCTTCATCCTTATCATCCTATTCTTTGTGCCTTTTGATAACCATTTAAAAGGCTATTGGAACGGTTTATCATTTCTGTGTGCTGGAAAGACCATTTACCCCAACACTGAAGCCTCAGTAAAATCTGGAATGATAACTCATGCAGTGCAGAAGCCTCCAAACATTGGTGTACACTTTGAAAATGCAAACTAATGTGACTTTCAGTTATGGTATCTCAGAACATTTTGTGGGCTAGAAAAGAAAAATAGAAAAAAATTTTCCAGTAAGTCATTATTAATTACCTTTTGTCTGCTATGAATAGAGCACCCCTTAAAAAGCTCTGCTGAATAGGAGTACCCTGGGATGGAAATGTAACTCAAAGGACTTTCAGTCAGCTTAGTAAAATCTTGCCTGGTATTTACAGCCTGCTTGAGTTCAACATCCATCTTGTCTGGAGAGATTGTGCCCCTTTTCTGACATTCATCAGTAATCACCTGAGCTTTTCAAACTTGTTATCAGGCCATGGCTCACCATAGAGTGGCCCTTTTTCCTTCTGTTACTGGATTGCAGAAGGTAAATACAAGATATCTACAGTGACCACAAGTGACTTTTTACCAGGGGACAGAAAACATCAGTGGTGTCATAGCACCTTCCTTTACTTCCCTTCAGCACAGCCAACAGACTGAGTCCTCAGTGTGAGGTACACTGAAGGAGCCAATACAAAATGAAATAAATATATTCATTGGATACATTTTTTAGCACAGCTTTTTTAGCTATGGAGTGCTACTACCGGACATCCTAAAGGCACTGTTGTGTGTTAACCTTTCTTTGCTGTTTCCCAGTTGGTAGCCTTTCATCATAATCAAGGCATCACACATAATAACTAATCAGATTCAGTGAGCAGACAGGCTGTGAGCATGCATTTTAATCAGAAATAGTGAAGAATTTCTACATATCTCTCTGTGCTACAGGGTGACATTTTTAAATGCTCAAAGGGCACACAGGTCTCCAGCTCCCGGTGAAACTTCGTGAGAATGTGATGTGCAGATCTGATTTGTGTTCTTTATAGTAGCATAAAAAAAGCTCTTACTATTATTTATTTATTTCAGATCCAGATTTTCAATTTTCTAATGAGAAAAAATGCTAGTCATTGCCTCCTAAAAAAAATCCCCTCAAGGAGCTGCATCAACAGAGCTGAGGGCACCCACCTTCCAGCACTTATATTTTATTTAAGCAGGGTATACAGACATCTTTTAAGATCCCATTATTATGTGTGGCTAAATAAATGCAGCCACTTCAATTATTTTCCATTTAATTTGGTAATTATGTGGGTTTCGGAAATTGCCTCTACCTCCTCTGTATATTCTTTTCATGCATGTTGGAATTCATTAATGCTGCAACTGCAAATGGCTGTTGAGAGAACCTGAGAGTATTGAGAAATCTCAAACTCTAAAAAGCCAGCTTGATATTTTCAGGATTATTTTGTGTAAATGGTGTTTTCTGCTTACTCATTTAAGCATGAGCGTTGGAGAAGGCTGACAGCCAGTCTCTCATGCTCCTGAAGAAATGTGTGAGTCTGAAAAAGATGTGATATGCTGCCTCAGGTGAAACAAAATGAGTTATTTTTATAAAGATTACACTTGATAAATAAGTTTCTGCACCCTCAACTTGACTCAGTGTTTAGAAAACCAGAGTATTGGTGCAGAGGATGTTTCTGATGTTCTCAGACAAGACAACTTGCTGAGGAGATGAGTAGCAGTGATTGGTTCTTTGTAGTCTTAAGATTATATTGTTTTAGACTCTGAGCAAAGGCAAACATCTTTACTCACAGATGGGCCAAGATGACTCAAACAGTTGGGTAAAATCCTGTGTAACTCAATAGGTTTTGAAATTGAGAAGCTGCCAAGGCATGTAAGCACATCTGAAAATGTCACTGTGGAAGCTCACTGTGTAGGGTAACTGGATCTTGGTTCTCTCACTTTTTCCCCCTTTACTTCCAGTCTCTTCCAGTTAGACCTTGCCATTCCTAGGGCTTTTTAATCTACAATAGAAGTGTATATCTGAAGTCTGAGGAATCTAATTTGCATTGCATGTGGATGTAATGCCAGAATTCTCTGTCTAGAACCATACTTTTTTCTCTCCTTCTTTGTCCTGTGACAAAATTGATCAGAAAAAACAATGTTCAGTTCAAACCGGTGGTGTACTGGGGAGAGATTTCAGTGTCTTTGATTATCAGATCTCTGAAACAAACCAAATTAAGTGAAAATTATTAAATCCTGAGGGGCTTTCTCCCTTTTTGAGCTTCTGTTACACATACTGCAAGTTAACTCAGGAATAAATCTTCGTGTCTCCCACATTTCCTACTGTAGTACTGTGCAAGTAAAATGGTCTACTTGGTTTAAGCCCGTGAACTCAAATGCATGAATAATGCTTAAAACAGGAGCTCAAAGATTGAAATATTTCAGGATTGTAACATCACATAACTTTCCTGACAACACGAAGAACCTACCCCCCAGTTAGGAACAAGTGAACAGAAGTGGAGTTAGATGATAGCTTGTTGACTGGTGACAGGAGCAGAGGATGGATGACAGTAGGTGAAACTTCACCCTCCTACGTGGAACCTATGGCAAGCTGGAGGCTGGCTACAAGGAGTGCCTCAGAGGGATTTCTTTCAGAACACAGCTGTTACCTGACACTGCTTGACAACCCAAGGCAAAACACTTGCTTATGGAGAGCTTTCCTTTACTTCTTGTACACTGCAGAAGGATTTGTCTGTTGTCCTGCTTCCAGCCAGGGAAGAGTTAATTTCTGAGCAGTGGCTGAGGGAGCGTGGCTGTTGGGTGTGCTTTAGCGGTTGTTCAATGCCATCTTATACAGTGGGAAGAGATGGGATAGAATTGAGTTGCAGGTTGTCAGACACACCTGCAGGAGCACATGGCAGCACAAAGGAGCACATAGCAGGAACCTTGGGGGAGGAGGTGTCACGCAGCAGAGCCCTGTGGGAGAGGAGCCAGCTGGAAGGTGACAGACCCCTGAAAAACACATTGTTGCCCCATAGAAGGACATTTGGAAGGTGTGTTGCTGACTTGGCAACATGGGATAGGTCACGTAGTGAGAATTGCCATGTAAGGAAATACTGTGCCTTGAGAAGTGTATAAAACGAGCTCGTTTCTTTGAATAAATGATTCAGATTCCCTGCCAGTCTGGGCTCATGTCTTGGTCGCTACATTATACCATTGCCAGAGGTGGTGAGGAAGGGATTCTCTGTCCCTCAGTAAAATGGCAAGATGGATGTCATCAGATTCCAGTGAACTTGGTCAACAAAATAGCAGCCAGCAAGAAGGAAACTCAGCTGTCCTAGGAGCTATGGGTTTTTGGAGGATGCATATCCCAGAGTACAGTCAGGCTCTAAGGCCTTTCTATCTTGTGACATGGAAGAAGAATGATTCCAAGTGGGGCCCAGAACAAGACCAAGCTTTTGAACAAATCGAAAGTTGCCCTTGGGCCTGTCAGGACAGAATGTAAAAAATATGCTCTCCAGCTGGGGAGGATCGTCCTTCCTGGAGTATCTGGCAAAAAGTACCTGGAGAGACATGAGGGGAATTCCTGGATTCTGGAGCTGGGGATACAAAGGATCTGAGGCCTGTTACACCCCAACAGAAAAGAGACACTGGAAGCTTGTGAAAGGGTTTGAGCTGCCTCAGGAGTGATTGGCATGGTATTGAATGGGTGCATCCTATTCCCTGTCATGCACCAGCCTCTGGGAAAGCTGGATGGCACAATGAACTATTAAAAACCACATTGAAAGCGTGGGGGGCAGGACTTTCAAACTTTGGGATCTACATTTAGCAAAGGCCCCATGGTTAGTCAATACCAGAGGCTCTACACCAACTGAATTTGCTTAACATATTTTCTGATAAAAACGAAAAAACTCAATCTACTGGATTGCTTTCAGAGGGATATGAGAAGAAAACAGACTTATCAGGCTAAGAGATATGATAGCTTAAAGAAGACAAATTTACTCACAAATCAATTGTTGTGTGAATTAATGATATTGGAATCTTTAATACACAGTACTTCTATACCTACATTTCTCTGTTCATTGTTGTAATCATATATAATTCCCACTGCAAAATAGAAACTGCTAAAGATAATTAATCCATCTAACAATTGACATTCAGTTGTTGGAAATCATACTTTCTGCTGTTTTTAACATACATTTTAAGATTAGATAAAGCCAATATACTTCTAAGTAATTTACATTTACAAATCAGTAATTTGAATAATCAAGGATATTATTTATACAATATAAAAAGTATGCTTCAAAGCAGAAATTGTTGGTTTCTTCAAGGATTTTTCCTTTGTAATTTTATTAGTGCTAAGCTATTCAACTAGGCAATTGGAAAACAGAACATATTACTGTGCTTTTGTTTAATTCAGAGAAAAGTCAGATTGTTGATGTGCATTATAAGTACTTCCAAATGCTGTGATTTTAAAAATGATTTTATTTTTATTATGATACTGTTCCAAGGGGACTCTGATCAAAACTGCAAAACCTACTGTTTTTTATTCACTGGCTTTGGTCTGTGTTGATTTAAGTTCTGTGATCTCACACAACCTTTAGTTATGCACTGAGAATCTAACTCAGCAATTCAAAAGACACTTATGTTGTTTATGTTTACGTTTTGCCACAAGCAAAAAATTGGCGTAAGCAAAGCTCGGCTGAAGTCTCGAGAAACCTCTTTGTTGTTACGGATTCCTCAAAAATAATTCATGCAACTCTAATTGCAGACACCAAGGATTATAATCTAGATTTTTCATATTGAAATGCATATTTTTCTTTTCGGGGAACACAATGATAATTTAATCTGAAATCTTGTCTGTTAGAGGTTATAGAATACAGGCATTGTTAATTCAAGTGCAGAGACTTGATTGGTTTTGTGAAAGTGTTTTATGGTTTGAGTTTCACAGTCTGCAGATGAAGGGAGCTGGAGGGGAGGTCTTCTGTGTGACCTCAGTAACTTCATTTTTTATGCCCAAAGTGGGTTGAATTCCACACTGAGAAGATGAAACAAGAAAAAATAGCCAACAGGTTTTGGCAAAGTGCGTTAACAAAGCCAAATGGAAAATCAGCTTTCTGCAGGAGTCAGCAGTGGCTGTGAGGGGCTGCTGTTATTTTGTGTTGTCCAGTGATGGTGTGATGAACTTGACAGTGATGGGTATCTGAGGACTTTGATATTTCCGTGCTGCTTTGCCAGATGATGAAAGTCAGATTAATTTTCTTCAAAACGCTCTGGACATTCATTTTATTTATTTGTTGGGGTACATATTTGCCAACCTGCCAGGCAGTCCTGTTCTGCAGTTCTGCACAACTCTTACCTGGTACTGTCTAGCTCCCCTGAAGTGCTATTTTTTTGAGGACAGTAAGTGAGGGGAATTCATGTTTCTGTCTAGCTCTCCCTATCACCAGGCTGTGCTGTGTTGCCAGGGCCACTTTTCCACTGGGGCAAAAGAACAATGTTTCATACACCCAGTATGAGTGTGTGCACTTGCAAACAGTAACCCAAAAGATGAGTAAAAACCTTTGGTATGGCTGAGGATTTTTGTTTACATTTAATATCCTTATTTATTTTCTAAGGAAATTTTTTGAGTTCTAGGAATTGTGTGTGTGCTTGACTGCTTTTTCCTCAGCCTTCATTCCTTCAAGGAGCCCTTTTAAATGAGGTACTGCTTGCAGATGCATTTCTTAATTAATTGTGAATGCGTAGTGTGGTGACAGATGCAGAGGATGTTGCCTTTATCCTGATCACATTAAAATGAGTTGTGTTGAATATTCTGTGATGCTTGGGGAAATTGCTTAATCCTGTTACTTCGTGGAGAAGATTGAATACCTCCTAATGTGAAATACGAAACCTCAGAGCCACACAGTGCAATGGCTGCAGCACAAAATGTATAGGATTTCTTCTAATGTGAGTCAACAATGATTTCTAGGCTTGTTTATCACATAAACGTTATCTGGGAAATTATTGGACAGTTGCTATGGAAACAAAGACCTAGCAGTAGAAGGATTTGTTACCCTAAGTAGTTAAGACAATGCTCAGACCTGAATCCCTGCTGCAAACAGTCAGCTCCTAAAGATGGAAGCGACAGATAACAAAACACCTATTTTTACTGATAACAAAACAATTTAGAAATATTTATCAGCTGGCCTTTGCTTTTCCAGCAAACATGTGGATACATGAAATAAAGTGCAAAAATGTGAAAATGCTAAGAGAAAAATATTCTTTTATCTTGTTTCAGTTTCATGTGGTTCAAAAAGATAATACAGATGTCGGTATCTGGTAGAACACAGTAAGCCAAGCCTCAACAGGCTTCTCCTGCCACTCTGTAGTGTTTCCTGAAAGAAAAGGACAATTTATTCCAGCTGCTGGGAATATTAATTGCTGTTAAGCTGAATAAAAAGAAAACTGAGGCATTTGGAAATGATGTCTTCCTTCTGATGGAAGGTGTAGTGGAAATATTGCAAAAGAAGAAATATGTCCTCTTCATCATGGATTATCTTATTTGTGGATGAGCAAAAGTAGTATCTCCACTCTCTGTATTTATCTAGTGAAGAATGGCAGGGTATTGTATTGTAAAATCCCCAGTTTGCACATAGGGTTCAGTGTCCTCAATGCCTACAGTCTTCTAAGGGTTTTCATAATATTTTGTATATTATCCATCCCCTGAATTGGGCAGCAACCTGAATCTCTCAACTGTCATGTTGGAAGTTCTAGTTCCTGAATTTGCAGAGAAAACCCCGGAAGATGTGAAATGCTAAAAGCAAAACCAATTAGCAAGTGCAGATATGCATGAGGAAGAAGAGACCCATGGCAGAGGCACAGCTAAAATGAGAAGCCAGGTTCCAACAAATGGGCTCTGCTGTGGCACCTGACACCAGCTGAAGGGATTTCCCAGAGACCTGAGCATATGGGAAAATGTGCAAGAAACACAGCTGGGCAGGGAGTTTGTCATCACCTTTATGATGTACACAAAAAGAACAAAAAGGTGACATTCATTGTGTGATTTTTTTTTCCCCTTAGCAGCAATGGGTAGCAACAGAACAGAAGATGAATCGGCTATTGATCTAAAAGCAAACAGGGTGGCTGTTTAGTTTAAGTTAGATGCTCATACATGGTCTAATATATTGCCACAAATTGTGTTGTACCACTAGAAGATAAGCCAGAGGTGCTGGAGGATTAAAAGACTAAAGCAGATTTATAGAGCTGAATTTATGTACTGAACACATATGTTGAATATGTGGGAAAGGCAAAATGATTCAACTTGTACTAAGACCAGAAAAAAAAGACAATAATATCCATCATTGAGTTAAAATTACATCAGATGTTTATCAAGAGAACAAGTTCCTTGGCAGAGAACTAAGGAAATGTGGAGATATCATCCAGTGAGTAGAGAGCCCTCAGCAGAATCCTGAATTGAGCTGAAAAAGTTCAGCTTTGCCACAGGGTTAACACTCTGGGATAGATCTTCCTGTCCAAAAAGGAAAAGGAAAGGAATTGCACAGACCCTATTGCTTTAGAAACTGCTGAGCAAATATAAGAAGCAGCAGGATGGGTATATTAATTTTTTTTTGGTCTGTGGAAAAAAGGAGGACTAAAAAAATGCATTCTACCACCTACAAAGGAAGACATTTTTGGAACTGGGAGTGATACCAGATATAGCTATAGAAAATTTCTAATATATATATATGCATAGATATATATATTTTGGAATGAGCATAGCAGTAGGGTTCTGGCAGCTTTTTTTTTGTGTGTGTGTGTGTTCAGCAACTCCTTTGGAGAAGCTTTCCTCCTGCTGCTGTTTGGCTCATGTTCAACACCTGAGGTGTAACACATTCTTGATGGTATACAGAGCTTTAGGTTTACATAGACAGACATTTTATCCAGGGAAAACCAATAGAAGAATGCCCAAAGGCAACCAGACTTTTTGGCAAGGATGAGAATAGTGGCTCCAGCTGAGTAGGTATGTGCATTTTGAATAACTGAGGTAAGCTACAGGAGAGGAATTAATTCAGCAACATGACTGGGTGGGTCTTCTCTAACACACCTGACCTGGCAGTCAGTGAAAAACATGCAGAGATTCCATCTTTTGAATGATGTGGAGGGAATTTGAGCCATATCTTGCAGGCTTTGAGATGTTAACTCAGAGGATGAAATTCATGACCTCTGGCATGCTGAGATAGAAGTCTTGAAATTAACTGATGGAAATACTGGAGAGCTCGTCGTTTCTGCAAGAGACTTCTGCTATTTTTCTGGGACTAAGAGATGTGTTTGCTGCCTTCAGTTATGTGTAATGTAAAACTGGAAGGCTGCAGCCACCACAGGCATCTGAGAGAGATAACAGGGCTGTTCTTTTAGTTGAAGTGAAGTCAGTGATGGCTGTGGGACAGTGAGAGCAGCAGGGGACAGAACAGGGAGGTGGGGTTTAAAATCACCTATATATTACCTGCTGTTGGAAAATTGTCTTCACCACCCCCTTACATTTCCCTGGAGATCATTCCTCAGCATTCCTATTGAAAGTGGACATCAGATTGACAAATACCCAGCAGGGAAATCCCAGGGGGATAAAGGAATCAGAAGCATGTCTAGGATTAAGGCAAGCAGGTTGAGTAGGGATGACCTGGGTCTTGAGTCTCTGCTCCTGAGGGTGTTTGTGTGGTAAAGCAATAGATAAGCAGTGGATAAGCAAGGAAAAGCAGCTTTCTCTGGTCACATCTGGGAGTGAGAGAGACTGTAATTTCTTTGGGTTTGATTGAATTCAGTGATTCAGTGTGTTTCAAGTATGTTTTCTGCCTAATGGATTTGGGGTGTGGCTTGGCTCAGATTACCTGTTTTGCAAATTATGGACTGCATTGAGTTGAAGACCAGCACCTGGAGAACAGGTCTATTATGCAAAGATGAGGGTGTCTGTGGGTGTATTGAAGATCAGATCTTTGAATGTGTAGGGTTTTGCAACACAGTGTAAAAACCTACAGCTCTTATGTAACTTTGTGCATGTGATGGAAATTTGAGATTTATATATGCAACCTCCTGTGCGTTTGGCATCTGATATGTTTCAGTATTAGTTTGGATCATTCCCTTTGTTCAGGATACAATTGCTTAAACAGTTAAAATTCTGTGGAAAGATTAATGTCCTGGGTGGAGGGAGTGTCTTGGTGGAGTTTTGAGAAAATTCTCTGGCAAATGGAGCAGTGTGTTAACTTTGTATCTGTCTGTTCAGTACTGTACCAACTATTGAGCAATTGGGTAAGGATGCAGTAAAGAAGAAAATAATCACTTCCAGTCTATATTCTAATACAGGATGATATTTTTAGTAATGTAGGTAGTACTACTTTTTATTTTAAGGTACAAATTACCACTACTGATTTAGGAGTAAACAACAAAAACAGAGCCAATTTAGTGGTAGCAGTAGTGTAATATTAGAAATGAGTTACTTATATTTCCTGCTTTGATTGAATTCTACAGACATTTCATTCTCCTTGAGAGTTTTTTATTTATATTTTATTTTGATTGTAGTGAATTTCTTTCTTCCTGTTTTTGAACAAACACCGTAATAGATCCAGAGATAGATCTTTTAATAAAAAAAATGTATTCTGTATAACCTGTGAGTCATGTTAAATCTATTACGAGATCTGTAAAGACTGCCTGTCATTTTGCATGGTGTCCTAGGAGTGAGTGGCTGTGTGGTATTTCATTGCCCTGTGTGGTTGAACCACAGCACATCCACACATAGGTGCATTCCTATTTGCCTGTCAGAGGTAAATATAGCCAAAAGTATCTTCCAGAGCAACTTAGAAAGTTCAAAGGACACCTCCTTTTGGACTACAATGCCACGAACAAGCCTCCAATACATAACTCGCTTTTGGAAGCAATTTTCTCCTCAGTTATTGTAGCATTTTTCTCTTGGTCAAATCCTGCTTAAGCAGTTGAAAACCTGCACCTCCTTCATTTTCTTTCTAAAACTGGGGCTTCATATCTCCTTATGTAGTAGCTAATGGCATTATAAATTACCTTGAGGAAGGCAGAGCAGTAGGAAAAAAGAAAAGAGAGTTCTGCCATTTTCTGCCCAGAGGCCAGCAGCTTCACTGAGCCTGGTATGGGGGAAGTGGAGCTCAGAATACTGAGTTTCAGGGAAGAAAATGGATTTTAAACCTTTCCTTGCGTGGAGTAGATTTTAATGTACAGTCACCACCAGTGACTGTATTGTGTTCATGACTTCGAGCTTAAAATTCATTTTGCCCATAAGAGATGGAATTTATCAGTAAAACACATAATCCTTTGAACCAAGCATGTCAGTAAGTGTGCTGCTGTAGATATGTGCCTAGGGAAAAAACTTTTCTGTGATTTAATTCTTCATTTATCTTGTTTAGTGTTTGTGTATTCGGGCAAAAGAAAACAATAAAAACCTAGCAACCTTCTTATTTCTCCCCTTATTCTTCTTTCTCATTCATTAATTTCCTTTCTTCCACCTCAATCCTAACACTGAGTTGAAATACATTCGTTTTGGTGTTTTATACTAGGTTTTTTTGCAGTTAGGATTTGAGTCTTTTGGAGTGGAAAGATGGTGGTGATGCTGGCAAATAATATTCTATTTTCTTTTATTTTGTCAGGCAGATGCTTAAAAATTAGGATATGGTGCTCAGAAATACAGATCAACCAGTAATCTTGTCAGACTTCTTAAAATGAGGTTTCCAAGTTGAGGAGTTCCAAATTCAGGATCTCTCTTGGTTTTATTACAACTCAATCTATTGTTAAGGGTGGAGGTCATTAGGCATGAAAATGCCTCTTTCTGATGACCTTTGACATTCAGCTGAAAGGTGGAGAGAAAGAGAAAGCAGAGACTCTCATGAGGAAGTCTCAGAGACACTGAGTCTGCAATCTAGAAGTTTTATAAGAATGAGCAACTGGAAAGATGAGAGCCTACTACTGCCTTCACTGGAAGAAGGCTCCTGTGAGAATTCAATCCTTATTAAACATCAAAAAATCTCCACAAGTGAAAGCCACAGGATACACAAATTAGTAAGAATTTGGTCTTCATTGCTTTTATTGGTCATGAAACTACTTCTCAGTGTTTAACAGGTTCTTGAGTAGACTTGTGTCTGAATAACACTATCTGCTCCTTCAGATTAAAGAAGGGGAAATATAACAAACCCTGCAAGAATTAGAGGGCAAGAAAGTGCATTTCATATGTCAGCAGCAATGTATATCTTCCTTGTTTTTGTCAGCTCTTGTGTGATGATTAGATTTTTTGAAATCTGGTGGTTTGCCAATAAATTAAAACATTTGTTTTTAGAAGCTGAGAGGCTGTTTTCCAGCCTTCTTTAATTTGAATATGATTTACCCTAAACCACAATTATTGTGATCACAGATTTGCACACTTAACCACTTCAGGATAATGTTAAAATAGGTTAGATGACTGTGTGCCAGACTTATGTACTTATTCAGCTGAGTTCCAGTCAGCTCAATTCTGCATATTAAATTTTAGAGATAAATTCGATCTTGGCAAGCATGAAGGTCTGGGCCTTTGTGCAAACGACAATTAAAGGTCAATACCACCAAAACATAACAAACAGAAATCTTAGAATATAAATTGGCTCTGTCAGATGTGCTTCAACTTGATCTAGACTGTAGCCTCCCTTAGTGCAAAATGGAAGGAAAACTATATGAATTGGTTTGAGTAAAACATTGCAAGTACTCCAGAAATCAGAGGGAGCTGATCACTGGCATTTTGCTCCAGGCTTCTTTCTCTTTTAACTAGCATGTAGTTCTACATTCCTTGTATAATGGAGAGATGAAGACATTTAATCTAATATGAATGAGGACTTTCGTGCTGTTACCTTCCTATAACTCAGCAGCAAAGAATTTGCAGCTACGGTTTGGGTTAAATTCAATTCATGTAGTTTCCCACTGTGTGTGTATCAGGGTAAATCTTTCCCTTAAATTTGTGTTAGAAGGGGCATTGTGTTGGAAGAGATTAATTTCGATCTTTGTGGTCTGGGTTTCTGGAGCCAGGGCTCCAGAGGGAGCCAGGGGTGGTAAACACCTGACAAAGAAGGTTTGGTCCCTGAAAGGTGTGACCTGTACTGAATGCATCCTCTGACACAGCACAGGAGAGGTCAAATTGCCACCACATGCCCTGGCACTGAGCTTTGCCCCAGTGCATGGATACTTGGGCAGCTCTCCAAGTGCTCATTGTGGCAATGGTACTGGGCATTTCCCTGCTTTCTGCACTTTTCAGTGTAGCCTATGAAGGCAGGAGAGGAAAAAAGTGATTTACAACTTTTCTTATCTCGTGTGTGAAACCTGTGATCTCTGGGGGTGTGATAATTGCTTGGGGTGCTACTTCCTCTAAAGACAATCAAGTCTGCAAGGCAAGTGTTCATTAAAAACCACTGACTCTTTAAAACTCTTCAGATTTTTTTTTCTAGGTTGCCCTTATAATTTTTACATTTGGAATAAAGCAGTAGACCATGAGTTTAATGCCAGAGTCCCCTTCTCCTGTATTACAGCAAAGCTGCCCTTGTAGACAGCAGATGGGGATAAGCTGGATGCTAAATGCTTGACCAATCACCTGAGGAATTCATAGATAGCCAGGGAAACCAGTGTGATATTGAAGAAACTTTTCTTGAATAAATTGCATTGGAGAGGAATGCTTAATATTTGACTTGTGTTGGAATGAAGTATGGGTACTCAGTCTAATGGTGGCCTCTGTGATGCGTTGAAATCTTTATTTTCTGAAATTAAGAAAGTCTCTAATTTAGAAAATAGAAATGAACATACTTTTTTGGGAGAGCCCCCCTTTTGATCATCTCCACTGATATGTAGCTTATGTCTGTACCCAAAGATCATGTATTATTAATTATCTGTAGATTAAATAATGAGAGACTTGAAGAGATCCCATGGAATACAGCTGGTGACCCATCCAGTGCAGGAAGGTGAGATTTGTGCTCAAGATTTCCCTACCATTAACAGAGCAGAGTATTACACCTTCAAGAGGAAAGTGAAGTTTCAACATGTGAATTGGTTAATTTTCCTGGCAGGATTTTCAACAGAAAATTTTCAGAAAAAAATGATTTAGCTGGCCAACCATGATGTGCATGTGTATCCCCACATTTCTGTATTGAGATGGTTATTTTTTGTTCACCTCAGAGACAGCTCTGTTGCTGAGGCTGTGGGGGTTGTGTGAGGTATCAGAGCTCTCAGAGATACCAGCAGAGTCGTTCTGCTGCTGCCTTGTTTGCTTGTTAACAAATATTTTAGTCCTGGCTTCTTGAGCTTGCAGCTGGGATTCTTTGGCTTATCTGCAGCAGGAGAGCCCAGGCAGTGGCAGCACCAAATGCTCTGTCCTACAGCTCTGTTCACCAGTGATTGCTTCTGGGAGTACCAGAGCCATCCCCATCCTCTTTTCTCTGCTGGAGCAAAATTGTTCACAAGAAGGCAGCATTTTGTGTCTCCCCAGAACTAGACTTGGGGTCAGCACTTCATTTCAGATCATCCTGGTTCTCAAGTGGAATTCAAGCATGTTGTCTGTACAGCCAGTGATTTCTCTGGACACAGAAATGATGGGAATAGGTTGTTGTTTACTGTGCTGGGGTTTGCTGAGCTCTAGGTATACCCCTTTGGTTGGTGTGGGAGAACTTCCAGTCTCATTACAGTCAAAGTAAGCAATTCCAAGCAGTTACAGCTACTCCTGACAGAAGTGGGTCACAGTGGGATCTTCTGGGGCAGCTCAGTCACTCTGGAGGGGCTGGAGACTCCCACTCCTCTTCTGCTGCAACAGAGGGAAGGGGAACAAACAGGACGAGTGAGGGCATCTCGGGCAGCAATGCCCAGGAGAGGGCTCAAGTCTGCCTGCTACCTCAACTTTACTTGAACAAAACATTTCAACCCCTTTTTTTGTTCTTTAAGTCATTGAGAAAGGGTTTTGAATGCTACTGTTTTGCCCCATCATGTCTTAGGTTTCAGAGAGTACTTGATCCATCAGTGGACAACATACATCCATGTGTAAAGATAGTGTAAGGGTTTAATATGTCCACAATGTTTTGTAACTGATTATTTTATAAAAGTGCCTTTCTGACATTCCTGGCTTTCCTAGGTGTTGTAGGTGAATATACATGTTTATGTATCTCTATATATTATTAGGAAATTAGAGATTATTTAAAAGGCTGACAAATTTTCAATTTAAAACTCCCTGTCTACTAAACTTATATTGTCACTATATCAATGTAGTACTGCATACAACTGCTTGCCTTTGCCCCTCTGATGGTCAGGTTGCTTGTGCACTGTCCATGTTTGTCTGGGCCAATACTTGAAAAATTCTTATGTATTGCTGTTGGTTATGCTATTTTAGTATGCTTATATTTGGGTTCAGTACAAGGTAATATTAATTATATCCTGATATGAGTACTTAAAATTCCTAATTAATTTGTGAATCAGAAGGAGTGTGGGCAGCAGGGTGGGGCTGGGGATTCTGCCCCTCTGCTGAGGCCCTACCTGCAGTGCTGCATTCAGCTGTGGGGTCCCAGCACAGGAAGGACAGGGAGCTTTTGGAGCAGGTTCAGAGGAGGGACACCAAGTTGATCAGAGAGATGGACCACCTCTCAGGAAAGGCTGAGAGAGTTGGGCTTGTTTAGCCTGGAGAAGAGAAGGCTTTGGGCTGACCTAAATGTGGCCATCCAGTACCTGAGGGGAGCCTACGGTAAGGATGGAGAGAGGCTATTTACAAGAACATGTAGTGACAGAAGAAGGGGAAATGGCCTCTGAAAGACATTATGTTTAAATTAGATATTAGGAAGAAGTTCTTGACTGTCAGGGTTCTAGGGCACTGGCACAGGGTGCACAGAGAAGCTGTGTATTCCCCAAGCCTGGAAGCATTCAAGGCCAGGTTGGACGGGGCCCTGAGCAATCTGGTCTAGTGGAAGGTATCCCTGCCCATGTCAGAAAAGTTAGAACTAGGTGATCTTTAAGATCTCTTCCAACCCAGACTATTTTATGATTCTACAATTCTTCTTTGGCTTAAAATAATTTCTGTCTTCAACATTGTTTTCAGAACATAACTCAGGACTGTGCCACTACCAGCTGGGAGTCCTACTGCTTGAGCAGCCTCTCTTTCTTCTCCTTCTTTTGCCTTATCTGTTACCTGGCTGAACATTTTGTGCCAGCTGTATGGATGTGGAAGAAGAAATATGATGGTATTACGTGGAGTGGGAAAAATATAATACAGCAATCTGTGCCTTGCCCAAGAGCACAAATATCTTCCTGAAATGTCTCAGTGTGAAATAATGTGTCCCTGGCTTTCACATAAGTGATCAGTGTTTGTGTGTTGGTGTCTTAGTGGAAAACACTCAGAACATTTTCCATTTTTGTCATCAGTATTTCACACCATCCTTGACTGAGTGGTAATTTTTGGGAAGAGTCAGAACAAAGGGCAAAAGGGACGCTCAGTTCAGATGAAGTTGATGCTGGTGTAAATACCTGGCTAAGAACTGATGACTGTGAATACGTGTGTATATGTGTGCATGTGGGGAGCAAATGTGTCCTCCACTCCTCAAAATTTTCATCTTAGTGTACTCTTGAAATTTTAGTGTATATTTTTTTTATTACATATTTTACACTTTAGTTGAACAAAATATTTATGTTGTCTGTACAAAAGAGGGTCTTGTGGGAGTTGTGGGTTTTTTTTTTTTTCCTAAAATAATTTTGAGGCTTTTAAAAGATCATAAAAAAACAAAAAAGTCACTTTTGGTCCAGACTGGTTTATTGGTATTCCAAAATACAAATCCAAAGATTAGCATAGTAGTGTGTTATCCCCAGACACTTCACGCTGCTTCAAAGGAAGAAAACAAATAGAGAAGCTTGTTATATTTTAATAAAGCCATTTGTTGGAGTGGGTCTTAAGGGGCTAGTAGCAAAGAAAAGAAAATAATAATTTGCAAAATTATTATTTCTGTTATTTTAATAGTAGGGCAAAATGAAAATGAAGGCAATCATGTTTAGGAAGATTGGTATTACCCTTGATTGTGCAACAGCGTGCAGGGGCTGTTCAAGTGGAAAAGATAAAAGATTATTCAATGTGGGACAAATACAGTTAGGGCAATGTGATTACAGCTTTATTGAATAATGGGCTAGAGTGTGATTGCTATAATTTCTAAAGTGATTCTTTAAGCAAAGATTGCTTTAGCCAAAAGGAGCAGTGCTGCTTAGGAACTGCCGGGGATGAAGTTTGTGAAAACCAGGATATGTAATACTCACAGGGAGAGAATAATTAAGAGTTGAAAAGGTAAAGGAGATAATTTTTTCTTCTCCTTTAGGTTCCTCTCCTTATATTGATGGAAGACTTGTTTTCCCTACTCCCTACCTCTGTATGTGTGGGCCTGTGCATACACATGATGAGCATGCTGAGAGGTGAACTAATTGATTTAGTTTTAATGGCCCATTAAGGCAGCTACTGGTTATCTCAGTCCTTCTTTTAGACATTATTGTTTCTGCAGAAAGAATGACAGAGCAAAATATAAATTGCTGCCTCGGCTTCTCTGCTTCACAGCCCAGACTTTTGACATGGGTGAGTACTGAAAGCAATGAAATAAAGATACTGGAGAAACCACTTGCAGAATCTTTCTTTTATAAATCAAAAAACCAAAAAATAAAATAGAAAATGCTCTTAGAAAAGAAAGGTTCTTGCCTTCTGACTCTTTTAAGTGATATATATATTCTTCAGTGAATGAAAAAAGGCAAAATGATTTTAAAATTTTGTTGCAATAGAGCAAATTTATTACTTTGGATTAGAATTCAATTATTTTTTGTATTTTTGGTCCTCCAGGCAGGATCTCTAACACTGACACTCAGATATATGTGACTGACTTTATGTATCACATCTTTTCCATTTACTTCAGTGCACTGCTCTCCTGCCCTAGAGAGAAACAAATTCATATGACTTTCTGGGCTTAGAGCTGAGCCCTAATGTGTAAAACTCAGTCATATGCTGTTTTTGACTGGGATAAAGTTTTCTTCATAGTAGCCAGTATGGAGCTGTGTTTTGGATTTGTGCTGGCAACACTGCTGGTAATTCAGGGGTGTTTGAGTTATTTCTGAGCAGGGCTAACACAGAGTTGAGACCTTTTCTGCTTCTCATTGTCACAGTAGAGACAGACACACGACACACTCGTAATCCAAGGACAGAAAAGTTTTTTATTATTCTCTGTTAGTACTCTTATACCTTTTTCACAATTACTGTGACCTGTTATGATTGGCTGCTTAGCAAACAATGACAGGGCTGTCTATAAAACAATGACCATTCAGACAGCAATACGATCAACTATACAAGCAATTAGTTACACATCATAAGAAAATTCCTTCTGGTACACTCTTGATGTTCCATAGCAAGAACATCTTCTCCTTGTCTGAAGAACATCTTCTTTGATTATCTTCTTGGCTGTCACTGTGGCTTCCATCGTGGCTACAGATTCTCACAGAGTTTTCTCACAGGTAGATTTTGACTGTTTTTAAATCAGTCTCTGTGAGGCTTTCAGACAGGCTGTCAGCCTCATCAAACCCCACTTCTCATGTCACCCCACCAGTAGGGTGCAGGAGGAGTTGGGAGGGGACACAGCTGGGACAGCCAAATGGCCAAAGGGACATTCCACACCCTATGGCATCATACTCAGCATGTAAAGCTGGGGGAAGAAGTAAGAAGAGGGGCATGTTAAGAGGGATGGCATTTGTTCTGCTAAGTCACCACTACACATGGTAGAGCCCTGGCTGTCCTGAGGATGTCTCAACACTTGCCTACCCTTGAGAAAGAGTGAAAGGATTCTTTGTCTTGCTTTGCTTCTGTGGTGACTTTTGCTTTCCCTGTTAAACTGTAATTATTTATTTATTTATTCTATAATCTCTGTGAGATTGTCAGGGCTTTTCAAATATTTGGTGATGTTCGTAGGCTGGTGTTTATCATTTGGAAAATATTTTGAGAGCTTGTTTCACAGTTTATCCATCTGGGCTTAAGAATTGTGGCTTAAATGAAGAAAAAAAATCAGATTTTTATAGCTAAAACTGTTTATTATTAATTACTATTATTATTGCTTGGGCAATGGTTCAGAGTAAGGAAGGAAGTAATAGCAAATCAAAGGTTTTAAGCACAGGCTTTGAGATATGGCTCTTCAAGCAAAGAGGAGCTGTTCTGCTCCTCTTGCTGCCAGGGGCAGACCAAGGTTTTACCTGGTGAAAACATGGTCTTTACTAAATCAGACACTGAATTAGCCCCTGGTTCACTCAGCCCACATCAGAAGTGAGCCTTATAACCCTCTCCTAGGACACTGCAAAGCTATATTCTAAACTATCTCTAAATGAGTCCTGACCAGGCCATGGTCGATGCTAAAGTAAAATTGACTATTTCAAAATAAGTCTCATCAAAAATAAACCTGAGGAACCTATTAAAAAAAGAAAGAATAATTTCCCGCCATAGTTGCTGGATTTTGGAGTGGCTGGTAAGCCTTAAGATGTGTGAAAAAATGCTGCTGATAATGTGTACAGCTCCTTTATAACAGTGCAGATATCATGTGCCTATTTCTTCCTTCTCCCATCCATGCAGCTTTTTCTGGAAAAAGCAGGAAAAGCAGAGTACAACCTCCTTCACCAACCCCTCATTCACTGGGAGTTTTGTTATCCAAAAATTTGTTTTGACCTCCAAGGGGATGTGTAGTGCATACCCTCTTACAGAGGACTGGGAATGCACAGTTTTCGTGTTTCTGTGAAGGATTCACCTGATCCTCCAACAGGGTTGTGCAGAACCCTGTTTCACTGACATTGCAGAGAGGCAGGGCCTTGTTGGGGAATTTGGTTTAATTCTGGACACTGGGAATATGCATTTTATGGTTCCCTCAAATCCTGTAAGCTCTTTTGCAAAAATAATGGTAAAACTGCCTAAACGAATGGAAATGCGAGTGCAAATGAAAATTGCTGAGCGCTGCTGCTTGTATTCCACACCCTCTGTATTTTTGGTTGCCACAGGAGCAATAGATGAGAAATGAGAGTATAATATTAATTTGAATTCATTTTAGGGCTAACATTTTTGATTAAAGATTGATCCTTTTGCACTGACAAGCAATAAATCTGGATAGTGCCATGAGAGGAAAGCATTTGCTCACAAGACCAAGTCCTTAGCAGTCATACAGTGCTTTTTAGAAGCTGTTTGTTTACACTAGGTGAGTATTTGCCCTGTCATATTTATTGCAGCATGAGTGTTTTGTTCTGAATAAAAGCAGTTCATCTTCAGGAGAATGAAATAGGCCCTGTGTTGCTATAAACATCTGCAACACCACTGGCCTTGACAGCTGTCTGCTGAAATTATGAACATGCCCTCACCTCCAGTTTTTAATGGTGGTGGACAGTACATTTCCATCTGTTATTTCCTTTGTGCTTTTTAATGCTCTTTTTATACTCTTGGGTCAACATTCATCCTGATTTACGCTTATTATCCAGCTGTTATTCCAGGAAAATGCCTTTTCTGTGGCTAGAAATGCATTTGAAGGGCTCCAGTACTGATGTTAAGGTCTCTCTGGCCACATGCCACCATTGTCAGGGCACCTGGAGCATCCTTTGCCCACCACAAAATTAGTTGGGCTTCTCTACTTTATTTTTCACCCCATTGTGCCAATACCATGGTATACTTTTCTCTTTCTGAAGTAAAGAAAACACATCTGCTCAACATTGTCCTCAGTCCTAGTGACCAACAGAATCTGGGAATGAGTATAAAATGAAGAGCAGGATGAGGATAAAATAGTTGTTTCCATCACAGGGAACCTAGAGACAACAATTAGATGTCTCATTATGTGATTGGTATTTGAGGTAGTTATAGCTAGGGGTGAAGTCCTACCTCTGAAATAGGATCTCAAGTAGTTCCATTCATACTGGAAAAGGATGAATTGAATACAGATGCTTTTGTTATATTATCTCGTCAATGATTTCGGGCAAGTTTTAAATGGATTCTTTTCCTGAAAAAGAAATCCAAATAAGAGCTAAGATTTTTTAGGGTTGATGATTTTTTAAAATTGTTATTATTGAGGGTTTGATCAGTTAAGTTTAAATTTAAAATTATTCTATGTGTAGAACCAGATCCTGATGCAGTCATTACCATGGGAGAAGGGAATATGCAGCTGCTGATTTCAAGAAAATCCAAGTCAGGGGATAAGAAGCATTTTGTTTTTTGGTTCCTTATACTCAAAATAACCCACCCTGAAACAAAACAAAATCACTAAAAAAACGCCACAACAAAACACCCTCAGCCCTTCTCCTCTGATTTATAGTGAAGAATCAAGCTTTCTTATGTAGATGTAGTGGTTTGGGTTTGCCAATCTGAGTCACTGGCCAAATGCCAGCGCACCCACTAAAAGTTTACTCAGTTTCTGCTGTGAGATAAGGATTAGGAGAAGGCAAAGCAGGCTCACCACTTAAAGAATATAAAGAAAGTTTATTAATAGACCTAAAAGAAAAAAACAATAAGAATCAGAATAAAACCTCCAGATCACTTCTCCTCCCCCTACCTCTTCTTCCCTTTCCAACTGACACCATTAAGAGACAACACTTAGATCTTTCAACCAGTGTGCCAAGTCTAAAATAGACTTTCTTCAAGTCACTTAGGGAGAGGAGTCTCTCCTGCTATACTGTGGAGATTTCTCCACAAGAAAAGAGTTCTCTCGTGGCTCCAATATCACATGAGGCAGCCACCTGGGAGGAAATCTGCTTGCAATGTGAAAAGTTCCTCCCATACTTTGATAGTCTTTCCAAAACCATCACGGTGGGCCACCAAGGCCTATGGGGGTACATTTTTAAGAATGAGCTAATCTACTGTGGCAGCAAAGAAATTATCTTCTTCTATTTCTGACAACATAAGTTTTCTTCCTCTATCCCTGGGGCAAGGGATTGGATCACAACTTCTTGTCAGTCTCTATTCAAGCTTCTCATCAAGTCACAATTACTCCAATACNTCAATATCTACTTATTTCTACATAAGTGCCTTGATTGACTGGCTGTAGTTAGAACACTTGCATCCCCCCATACATCTCATGTGTTACAGGGAATATTTTAGCTTAGTCCATCACCATGGCCTCACAAAAGAAGTTTCAGCCTCCAGGCTGAGGCATCTCCTCATTCTCTGCCCTGTGTGCTTCAATCTCTTTCTTCACTGACCTTGATGTCTCCATGTTGTGTTCTCTAGATGTCTTCACTATTGTCTCTCTCTTGTTCGGGAGAGGATGGATGTCTGTAGGTTTCATCTGTGCACTGAAAGGGTTAATCTCTCTCTCAGGCCTTGTGGAAGGTCATGTGATGTTTGCCAGGCGGTGGCTACATTGTTCAAGTGCAGGATTTCAGCACCCGCCCTGGGGAGGAGTTTGTCTACAGAAAAATGGTATCTCTTGCACAGATAGGATCAATTTTTTCTAAGAGCCTTCTGTTATTTTCCCTATATTATCGGTCTTAGACTCATTCTCCCCCTTCTTTGCAGTGCCTGGTATTGTAACCATGAAAAAGGTGAGGAGGCATCTTGTTTAGTTTGAAGTAAGTTTTGTTGGCAAGTTATCGTGGATACCCATTTATTTACATATCATAAAGGCAGAAAACTTTAAAGCTTGCTTCTAACTGATGAACAATTAGTGCTGCCGCACTAAAGAAAATAACTCTTCTTTGTATATATCACAGATATTTACATGAGCAATAATATTTACCATTATCACTTCAGGGTTTGTAAAATTGTTCTTAGGTAATATACATTTACAACCAAAACCAAAAACAAAGCCAGCTCTTACACAAACAAAATAATTAGCATCCATCTCTAGTCCTCTAGCTGCTAAAATTATTGAAAGCCACAATATCTAAATCTGCTAATGCAAACTTCTCAAATAGCTGTTAAATCAAACCAAAATAAAATCCATAATTGGCTGATGCAAGCGGCAGGATCTGTTCCAGGTCATCACACAGACAAAATATCCTTTGATCCCTTTCTTGCATGCCTTCCTAATCCATCTCTTGTTGTTTTAACCTTCAGTCTGTTTTGTGTTTCCACTGCTTGCTTTATCTCTCCATCCTGTACTGTAAATTAAGTAATCCAGAAATGGTTGTGGTAAATAACCAAGTCTTAAGTAACAGGGACTGTTTGGGGCTATCAGGATGAGCTCCCCTTGCTGATGTGGTGGCTGGAGAGTGATGTGGAGCAGCTTGCCTGTATCTTCCTGTTGGGTTTAGACTTCTCATCATTTTAGATTTCTCTCACTGTAAAAATACCTTCCTGATGCTCAGGCCTGTAGCACTTTGTTGGTCAGACTGGCAATAGGGCAGAAGGGCACAGATCTGAGATCAAAGGCCCTCCTCCTTTTAATGTTTGAAAAAGTTCAGATCAGTGTTTGAAGCTGTGTGCATGGTTGGCCTGTGCTGTGTAGCTGAGATTGGATTTGTCCTGGGGAAAACACCTGAAAACGCAGAAGCTTATTCAGGTCGCTTCAGTGTACAGAGTTGAGCTGGGAACTGCATCAGCACATATCTATCTGTGTAATTTATGGCATCTCACCATCTGGGATGTAGAACTGGAAGACCCTTATCTGAACTTGTCAGACATTAAAAAAATTATTTTTATTTTGGTCTTTAAGTGATGAGCGGTCTAGCAGTGAACTAATCTGTTTTCATTGTTTTGTTCGGTTCATTTTCCTCCCACCTGAAAACAGAGGCATAAACTCTGACAAGAAAAGCTGTAGATTTACTGGGAGCAGAATGAGTGGATGTTAATGTGCAAAATCTTGTAACAAATGTATGGATTAATTGAGCAACTGCATTATAGTGGAACGTTTTTCATCACAGGGAACAAACAGGCAGGGACAGGTGGCCTTTTTAATGTAAACTGATGATTAATGTGATATAGTATGAGCTGCAAAGTGTGCTGATAGCCTGCTAAAGCTCCTCCACATGAGTTCTCATGGGAGTCTTTAGAAATGCATTATTTGTCACACAAAATAAACTGGCAAAAGTTTTAGTCGAGATGACTTCTTCTTTCTTGCCTCACTGTTTCTGAATAGACAGGAGAGGCAAGCCTGGCTCCGAATCTGCCTCAGAGCAGAGTTGTCTACTGAAAGAAATTGGAACAATTCACTGGACCTGGGAGAGCCAGTGAAATCATCAATTCAATGAAAAGATAAAAGGAACATTGTTTCCAATCAAGGTGAATAAGTTAACCTGCAGGCATTGCAGTTTGTTCAGTTCATTCTGATTAGTTGTCCTGTTTTAGTGGGACCACAGGTCTCACCTTGCAATCTTTCATAATTGCAGTTGTATGATCCTCTCTACCCAGACCTAGGAAAGGGAACTTCATGCATAATTTTGTGAGTTTGTTTTGTTTCAGTTTTTTTTGTTGTTGTTGTTGTTTTTGTTTTATTGGTTGTTTTTTTGGTTATTGTTTGTTCACTTATTAAAAAAAAACAAAGGGGAATGCAAATATTCCAAGTATAATGTAAATCCCCCCTGGCCCCCCAGGTTTTCCTAAGAGGCACAGGAGTACATTTTCCTGACACATCTTTCAGAGATATTATCTGTCCCAATTCATGCTGGCTGGGTGCATGTGTACTCCTGTGAGTGGTGATTAATGAAACAACAAATGCAGTGGATACTTCAGTGACTTTCTCATTTCCTACCTGGAACCACTCAGTGAGAGCTGATATTATGGATGTTGTATTCATACTGTCTGTCAGGTGTAAAGAACATCTCCCTCTGTCCAGGTAAATCCCATCTGGGTGTTTTTTTGCCTGTGTGCCATGCTGTTGTGGGCCTAGAGGGTGTCTTGCTTTATGAACATGTTGTTGATTATTTCAGCTCTCTAAATTTAAAATGTGTGTCTGCAGCTGCTACTTAAAGGACAATTAATTTTTAAAACATGGAAAATTTCCATATTCACCATTGTTTTAGCAAAAAGGAATGAAATGTGCATATTCCATGTAGGCTGTTGATTAATTCCCCAGGCAAATGTAGCCTTAGCTTTACCATTTCACTCAAATTTGCCTGTTTTGTGCAAAGAAAATACATAGAGTTATGATCCTGACAACTGCAGTTATGAAAACATATTTAATGTTGATATTAAAATTAGTCTTAAAATATTACTGTGCATCTAGTTGGTCAGAATATCCAGGGAAACATTTTGTTTTGATTCACATGGCTGCGCAAATAAATTAACTATACATTTGTAATTTTATCTTTGGCATTTTTCTTGAGGGACATGGGTGAACATTCTTAGTAGTCTAAATAATATTCTTTTCTGCAAAATATTACTGGAAATTACATTGTTGATTCTTTAAATAACAATAGCAGAAGGAGCAAATAGAACCAATTAATCTCTATGAGTAGATCAATTTATCATTGTTATCTCTGGATAGATTTATCATGTTTATCTGTTCGTACTGCATTCACATCAACCTCTGGAAATAAATTTAGGGAAGAACCACTGCTTAGCTGACTTCCAGTTTGTCTGATGCATCTTCATGCCTTCAAAGATACTGAAAGAAAAGAGGAATGGGAAGGGTTTATATCATAGTTGGTTGAGCTTGAGGGCACATGTAAGACTTGTCTTGACAAAAATCTCTCTCCCAATAGGCTGAGGAACAGCTGTAGTAGGACAGGAACTCAGTGTCCTCCAGGTTTGGGCTATTGTTCTAAAGAATGGAGATTTCATTAGCTTGTGTCTTGTGGAACCTGCTCTGGCTTGGACCTGGTTTAGGCAGGTCCTTGAGGGAGCTGATTTTGGAGCAGCTGGGCTTGCACAGTTTCATGTGTTTGTCAGGTCTCCCTGAGCATGTGATTATCCAAATGGGTCTATTGATTTTAGTGTCGAGCATCCCATGAAAATCAAGTTTTATTTAAGAACTCCTGTCTCTGTTCTGGCAAACTGGCTCAGCCAATTGAAACAGGAGCATGGGTTGAAGTTGGCAGAATCTGTATTTGACCGTGAACCAAGGCCACTAAAATACTGAGTTTTATTTTAAACATATACTGGAAGCGGGGCTAAGATATTGGGAAGCAATTGAGGAGAAAATCCACGAGTCCCTTTGTTACACTATTTTTAAGATGCACCTTTAGGAGTTGAGTCCAGGAGTTCATGTGAGTGGTACCAAAGGCTGTAGGTGTAGGAATTCATGCTGTTCACCCCAAGCAGAAAGTCAAAATGACAAGTGGTTCAAGTCTTACGTTAGATGTGCTACTCTTTAAAATGAAGAATACCCTGTAACCGGAACCTAATTTATCTTAGTAGATGTAAGAAAGAGTTGGTAAAAGATGTTTTGTTGAAAATGTTTTTTTTGATGAGTTGTAATATTTATCGAAAATATCCTATCATGTTCATATTGAAAGGGTCAACTTAAATGGTGAACTCCTAAATGCAAAGGATTTAATTGTCCACTGGCTCCTGAAGCCTTTTCCCTCAGAGGTTTCTGAAAAATCTCATTCTTACTCATTACTTTCACAGTAATATAGAATTTTTTGCACATTCACGGTTTAAAATGGATTGAGTTTAACAGTAGACCAAGTAGAAGTTTCTCCTTTAGACATACTAGCACTTAGAAATGTCTAAAAAGTGTAGTTCCTTTTATAAAAGCTCTTCAGACACGCTCCACAGTCAATAAATATTTTCTGGAAAGAAAAGAACTCAAGTACTCTGAACAAATTTACCTACTCAAGATGAATAAAATAGTAGTGATTTTTTTTATTAATAATTTAGGTAATACACAGAAATCATGTAACTTAAAACAGTGTAATAAAAATTTCAGTAGAATTTTTTTTTTGCAGTTATGCAGTAGGTTGCCTGTGCATGCAACCTTTACACCAGCAGGGCACACACTCATATTTCCCTGGGATAAGAATGTGGAGTGAGCAACCTCTGCTGAATGCAGTTTGAATTTACGCCCAATTTCTGCAATTGCTATTCCTGGGAACTTTACAAGAAACCTCTTTTGTTTAAATTTACCAGACACAGTTATATCTTACCCACATTCACCATTGTGTAACAGTGACTTTTCAAATACTCAGAAATAACACCCTTGACTTTTAAAATGGTGGTGAAGATGGGGCTGTTTCAGTCTTGAGCAATATGCTAAGGTCATTGACATAAACCCAGAGAAGGGTCATCTATAGCTGTGCACTGATGAAGTCTGAAGACTGTGGTGCAAAGGAATGCCATGGACTATTTTGGCTGTATGTGTTGACTTGGTTGTATCACAAACAAGACAAAACGGTCTTGAAAATGGTGGGTCAATGTGTGTTAGTAACACTGCTGAAGTCATACAAGATACACTGAGAAAAGGGAGATGTGCAGGAAATTCTTGAAGATTAAGCTTAGAGGAGTAACAGTGGTGATCCCCTTGAAATCTGAAGTCTGACATATCAAGTTTTGCACTGCTCCCTTTTTTAAACATAATGGATATATGACATGACATTTTGCTTGCTTTTTACTGTAATTGTGTCCTCTGTGTTGGCATGGACATCATTATTTTGACACAAGTTCCAGATGATTTGCTGTAAGGATTCTACTGTTTCTAGTCATAATAGGGAAAATAGATGCCATACAAATGTTGTGAGTCTGATTTTACAGTTCTCCCTCATCCCAAATCTCCCTCATCCCAAATCCAATTTCATTGATGGTCAAAAGTAAAGAATTTTACTTTCTGTATGTGGCAAGTGAGTTTTAGACATGTAAGGATGCCTGGGTGTGAATCTGTGTACTTAGATCTATCTGTAAACCAGAGAGATAAAGTTAATATATTAAGTTTATATATCTGTATGTGCCAGTAATGTAATTAATGCCTCCTTGCACTAAAAAGGAAACAAAGTGATGAGAGGTCATATACAAGCATTCAAATATATTTATTCATATAGCAAACATTCTGCTTGCATTCTCCAAAACTACTTTTCTATCTAGTCCTGCATTTTACTTAACATCATTACTTCTGGACACCATCATCTGCATCAAAAATGGCACAAAGCTACCTCTAGAACAATCAGTTTGAAAGCCGACAGTTCTCCAAACATACTGTCTTGTCTTATCTAGTGGTGTAACCATGTCCAAACCAATACAGGGACTAGTCTCAGGCACATACTAAGCTTCCAGTCTTCCTTAATAAAATTTGGAAGTAATGTTAACTGGAATGGGAGAAAACCCATTCCATGGACCTTTTTGAAAGTATCATGGTTGTGGTAATTGTGTTCTCCTGCCAGGAAGCTTCTTTGGATGCCTTTTGTTTAGTAGTAGATGTGTAGCCCCTCATTCCACAGTCTGCTTCTTCCAGGAGGATTGTCTGTGTTCAGAGTTCAAGGGGATCTGTGGCTGGGTGGCAGAACCATATTGCTGACTGACCTACAACTGCTGACTGGCCCTCAGGGGTTTCAAGAAGATCCCATTGCCTAAATAGTCCTAGAAAGAAGATCACTCTGCCCAGCAGGGCTGCTCTGGGCAAGCATTTGGGAGTTTTAGATTAGTGGGAAATTCTCACCTCTCTCCCAGCTTTCACAGCTTGGTTGACATTTGCAACCACAGGCATTCTGCCTTCATTATTTAGCAAATTCACAGGTCATTCTTAAGAGTTATTTGTGAGAATTTGTA
This sequence comes from Drymodes brunneopygia, assembly GCA_013400955.1. Lineage (NCBI taxonomy): Eukaryota > Metazoa > Chordata > Aves > Passeriformes > Petroicidae > Drymodes > Drymodes brunneopygia. Next base: position 2,113,684 of record VZTZ01008985.1, on the reverse strand, counting down.
TCAATAGGTGGCATCAACAAACCCATGACAGTGGCAGAGATGATAAATCCCAGCTAGAAGTGAGGGACAGAGAAGAAAAGGAAAGTGCTTACTGCAAAATCAAAAGTGCTGGCTCAGACAAGATAGGGTTAGAAAGCATCTTCTGCACCTTTCCTTTCTTTCTATTATTTGCATATAACCACTATTAGATCAGGAAACTGTTTCCTTGCTCATCACAAAGGAATCGAGAGACAAAAGGTCAACAGGTAAACTTGCAAAACATTTTCTTAGGCTGAATTGGTGTGATTAGTAGTGGTTAGTGTATGGGAATGGAAAGAGGTTCTACCAGTATTTTTCCTATTAAGGAAGGATAGACAATAAATGTAAAAAAAATACTCAAGATCTGTTTGATAATTTTTCTTTACTGTTGTGATGTTCTTTACCTTCCTCTTCATTTTATGAGAAATACAAATACTGATTTTTAAAATCTTTTGTTAGACGTACATTGAATGTTGGAGGTAAATAAGAACAGAAATGGGAGCAGGATACAGTGGATAGGAACAAGAAACAATATGTAGAAACTTCTCATAGAAATGACAATTTAAATACATGAACTTATGTGACAGTCATGGCAGTTTCTTTAACTTTAAACAATAACATCCATATCATGAGCAATATCAGTTCTCTGTAATGCAAACCAAAAAATCTTCATATAAAAAGGGCAGTTTCTGGACTCCAAATTTGTATGTATCAGTTTTGTTTTGGAGTTGCTCCTAACTTGAACAGATGTGATTCATTTACTAATGCACTACAATCTAATATTCAAGAACATTATTATTTCAGAATTGCCAAATTCAACCTAAGAAAGGGCAAATTAAACTGTAGGGACTAATCTTGAATCTCCTTCTTGGACATATTTACCACCAGTACGGAAATTCTGTGAAACCCATGAAAACGTAGGAAATAAATAATTTTGGTTTAATGAAATGTGTAGTGTTTTAGTCAGGTCTTAGTAAATGCACTGAGGTTATTTAAATAGAGATTGTTAACTACTTTTGTTTTAGCTGGCTTTTCTTTGGCAGTTCTTATGGCCACTATTCCCATTATATCATGTGCATTACAGAACAAAGCTTTGCAAAACTGTAGAAGTAGGAAGACATCACTACCACATCATTAATGTGCTGTTTTACATTGTGTGCTCCAGAGCCAAGAAGGAACCTCTCTCAGGAGATTTAATCAGAAATTCCAGTAGCCTCCTCTCTGCCACCCTTCTCTACTCCAATTTGGGCAAAGTCAAGCAAAGGCGGTCTCCTGCTCTGTTAGGCCACTAGTCTCAGGATACTCTTTGGTGCCAGTTTATTTATGGGACAATAAATTAGACACAGTTAATGCCTGTGTAGCCCTTGTGAGTTAGAAGCCAAGCTTCTATTGCATGGTTTTAAGACTGATGTAAGTCAGAAGTAGTCACTGTTATATGCAGAGGTACTCTTTGTTTCTTTCTTCAGAGTAGTTTTTAAAACTTCTGCTTAGTTTTCATTACCCTTGGGCAATGTTTTCACATTTTTAGTGTAGCAAAGGATTTATTTTACTATTTTAATTTGTATAAATGTCTACTCCCCAAGAAGATACTAGGCCAGAACTTTATGCCTGGATGATATATTCTAGTTTGGCACAAGCTGTGCCATCGTTTTAGACAGTTACTGTATTGGTGAGTCTATATTAAACTTGGTCCTGTACAATTAAGAAGATTGACAGGATAAAAATTAAATCTGCAAGCAAAAGTAGTTCCAAAGGTTATGAAAAAGAGTGTCTGACTCTTGTGGATGATTGCTGTTTATGTTAGAATAACAAGAGGCACAGCAGCATAATCCCAGGGCCTGGCCTGTTAAGATAGGATGAAAGACACCTGCTCCGATGCAGAGAGTGCACAAGCAGAGGGTGCCACAAGCATTTGCTGCACAGAAGCAGAAAGCTGACAGTGGAGGTGGGTGAGGTGAGAGTGATGGGAGGAGGTCTCCATAAGTGTCCAGGTAGTTTACATGCCTCTAATTCCAGCTACCCGTTCTGGGTAGCAGAGAAATGGGAAGGGGGGTGGGTGAGAATTTTGTTGTTGCAAGTCCCTCTTCTGAGTCTGATTTTCTTTGAGGTTATGCTGGTTCTTTGGTGCCTGGTGGGCAGGACTAATCAGCACAGTGAGCCAGCAAGGGGAGTGTCACCTTTGGTGGCAGGGAGCAGAGCTCCAGTTGAGAATGCTTTCATGGAAGGCCTTCCACTGCCTCTTGGGATCTTCCTGCTGGATAACCACTGGATAAAAGTCTCCTGCAGCATCAGTAGCCCCGGTTTTATGAGAAGGAAATGAAGTCTTGTGCGCAGCTGTGCCCTTGCTCAGAGCTATAATGCTGCCAGTGGTGCAGACAGCAGGTACTGACCTGGGAGGAGGAGTTTGACTGAGCACTGGGAAGTGAGACGGTTCAGATGAAATAATGAGCTACGTGTTCCAAAGGGGCCACTGATTTTGGATGCCCTACTTTTTAGGTGTTGAGATGTGTAATGTCTTGGTAAAATTCACAGAGGGGTAGAGGCTTCCACTGAAATGAAAATGAGTACTTGTTTCTGCATTGGTTTGCACAAAAGGAAAATAACAAGAGGAGTCTATGGCTATTTAAGAGATGAATGTTTCAAACCAGAAGAACATTTTTAGCATAGCAAAAAGACTCATAATCACTGTAGGATTGCTGAGATTTAAAAAGGAAAAAAAGGATGGTGAAACATTTGTGGGGAATTAAATATTCGTGAGCCAAATTACATTATAGCTAATAAAATTAGTAATTAATAATGAATTATTAATTCTTAAATAGTACTGCAACTTACCACTGGAAAAGTCAATTTATGGCTCCGTATTTAGTGAGCCTGTTATGCCCTAGAGCAGCAGCTAACAACTAATGTATATAGATCATCATCTGTGTTTGCTGCAAGCAGTTGTTCTGCAGTTTGGAGAGGTACAGACTGTTTTCCCAAAATGCTCGGTATGGGGCTGAGTTCCACCCATGGCTTTCCCTGTGCATGCAAGGAGCTGCAATGCAGTCTTTTAGAACACAGATTACTCATTTAGGATGCATGTGTATTACACGTGCCACTGCGCTGACCTTTCCCATCCCTTCTTTCTGTTTCATTTGACTTATGCAGAGAATATCCTCGGGGTTTGTCTGCTCTGTCAGTCAAACAAGGGTACAAGGCTGCTTTTAAATGTAGATTTGCCCGCTTTTCCTCTTGTTTTTCTTCCAAAGTATTGCTTAGGTGCAGGCTGAGAGCTGTTCTTGGGAGTTTAGTTCTGTGTATTTTGTGCTGTTTTGAAAGCTGCCCTCAGCCTGGATGAGTTGGACATAGAGCACAGGAATGTGCTGTTGTTCTCCCTGCCAGAGAGAACTGTCTTCCCAAGAACAGGATGGCCTTGAGTGATGCCCAGAACTGTGAAGCAGAACATATTTGTCCAGGATCTTGATTTTCTCTGTTGAGTGTTTTTTTCAACCTGACATCATGGCTGCTGGCAGAAGGTTGCCAGAAATACTTGAATAAGGGGGCTCAGGTGCTACAGCTCTCCTCTCTTAGGTCTCTGTGCAATAGATATGGAAGACCTAAGCCCAATCTGTTATATCTGCATCACTGCATCTTTGCCTTGGACTTACAGCAGGACTCTAATGAAACTTTATGCAGTTGAGAAGATTGAACATGTGTCCAGGTGGCTGAACTGCAAGAAGATGGATGACAGGTCTAAATATAATATATTAAAGCTCTGCATCATCACCATGGTGTACAAAGCATGTATATAATATACATATATAATTGCTTTAGCTGATTATAGAAGCAATACCTTTAATACTCAAGCACTGTGTGCTTGACCTAGAAACACGATTTCAATTGCCAGCTTAATGCTTTACATCAGGTGGGTTTTATTTGACAAGTTCTACTTAGGCAACTTATTCTTTATAAATAGCTGAGCATGAAAATAAGGTTTCTTGTTCTCAGCAAAGTGGACTCAAGGAACTTGTCATTATTCTCCAATGGAATTTCAAAAGATATTAGATAATGTAATACTGGATTTCTCTAAAAACCCTTTTATGCACTCCCAGAGTGATGAACAGCTACAAAGAACAGGATAGCACAGCTTGGTTATAGTGTAGTTAAATTATGGCATGGCATTGCTGTAGCCCAGTGTAGCCAGGTTGTAAATGGTGGCTTTTCATGTGACTGAAAGAATTGCTCAGATTTCTCTACCTGTTGAGTCTGCATTGTTTTTGAGAACAGCATTAAGTGCAAACAGCTTTTAAATTCTGCAAGGGCTTTCACTGAGACCTTATTTTCCTTCATTGTTTAGGAAAGGGTTACTTAGTGTGATCTTCATTTTTTAAACTACTGGTGAGAAAATAAATGTGTCCTCAGAATCTGGAGCTTAGTATTAGGAGTTTAATGTGCATTGATAGCAATATATCTGTGTCTCATTTAGTGTGCTACCATCTTCTTTTTATTATGATATCGCCTTGATAATACAGCGAGTGATTACACGTTATTTTTGACAAATCCTTTGCTGGGTATTGTATATATAGGTATGCCTAAAGTAATTAATGTAAAATAGATTTCAAGGGAAAACATTTGTGTGTCAACATTTCAGTTTGTTTCTTTGCCTTGCTGGGAACAGAGCAAGCCATCCTGTTTCTGAAACAAGATACATATGGTGCACAGCTCACCATTCTGGGGAAAGCTGAGCAATCCATACATTTGGGTACACACACTGTAATTGCTTCTAAAAGAAGAATGACTATGGCATGGAACTGAATTGAGTAATGGGCTAATTAAGCTATTTCTCTCTCTTTTTTTTTTTTTTTCTGTTTACTATATATAAGGAGCATACTTTAAAAGTGTTTCTATTTCTATTTAAACATGCCATGGTTATATATATAAAATAAGACCCAAAATATTCCTTTCCTATAATTGGTCTCATACTTCAGGAGAAAAAAACAAAAACCATTTCAAGATGATTAAAGTTTCCTGGTAATTTTTGCCTTGATCATGTCTTTTATTGACTGTTAACATTATTACTCCTGAACACAATCATTGCACAAGAATGCTTTACTGCAATGATTGTATTATTTAACTCCCAGAAATAGTTAATTTTAAATTATTATATCTGCTTAGGCCTAGCTTGTATATGGGAGTAAGGAGTTTCTCATATTTCAGGCACATTTATATTGTACCCTTATAATGGATATAATGCCAAAAATAAAACTATAAAGGAATGGAAACAGCATAAAAATATAGATCTCATCTGTTTATTTTTCCTTTAAAATATAAAATCTGCTATGAGTATTATGGAATGTCACAATCCAAAACCCATGGAGAGCAGAAGAGACCAATCAGGTCAGGAAGAATTAGATACAGGTAAGTCTTTTCTCCTCTTTTTAATTTTAATTTTTTTTTTTAAGCATTTATTTTTGTTGTTTAAAATGGACTTACTGAGACAAGAAAATTGGTAGTTGCTGTTCAATTCTTGAGTAACAGCTCCACCACAGTTGACACTCAGGGCATCTCTTCTTTTGCTGTTAACAGCTTGGCATCTGTTGAAGGGAGAGGGACATTGCTGTACTTTTGGAACCTTTAGTGACAGCATTTTCAAGCATCATTTTAGCCTCCATAAATGTTGAGTTCCACCTTGGTGGGAGAAGGGCGCTTTGAGAGCAGATGAATCCCTCCAATATCCTGTGAATTTTAGTGTACAGATATCCTCTACTTATAGGATCCTACACATAGATACGTTAGCATAAAATGCTTTGGATGTTGCTGAAAACAGCAAGCTAAATCTCCACTTACTACATTTACTTTCAGAAGCTCAAAATGTGGGTTTTTTTTGGTTGAGGAATGTAAAAACTCACAAAAGCAGAGGCCACCACAGCTGTGTGCAAAGGCTCTGTGGTTATGACTGTGTTGTGCTCGTCATGGACAGGTGTTGGCTTTACCAGAAGCTGAAGATAAAACTCTTGAGTTTCTCTATTAAAATGCAATCAGAGATGAGTCATCAACCTTGTTTTTCTTGTTAGGAGCTATTTACGTTGTGCTTGGTACAGCTGCTCTGCCTACAGTGGTTGCCAAGCATAGTGTCAGAGCTGCCAGCTCTGTTGGGTCAGAAAAGGACAAATTAAGGACCAGAACGACTGGTTTTGTAAGGCGGAAAATTGGACTTGCAAAAGACCATTCATTGATCTGGTTTCAGCAGGGGAAGACACTTAGTGGAAAGGTCTGTGTGAGGATCTGCCTGTGCTTTACAAGAGTATGGGAATGGGTGTGTGTCTTCCTGCATTCCTCCAAGTAATGTGAAATCTCCACCCTTCCCATAACCTGCTATGACACACTTGCCACCAACCTCATCTTCCTTCTGGCCATGACCACAGTGTTTGAACTTGTGGGCTTCCAGAAGCTTCCTTCATGAGAATTGTTTTCTTCTAAGCAGTTGCCTGACCTTGATAAACTGAGAGGAAACTCTGAAGTATTTTATGAGAAACCTCATATCTCTTCTATTAAGATGTGTGGCTTCAATGCTGAATATCTTATTTAGTTGACTCATCATTTCCATTAAAGTAATAAGTATAGGAGCAGCTTCTTAATAAATATTTGCAAGTTTTCCAGTTCCATGAGAATTCTGTTGACAGCCATTTTATAAAAGTCCTTTAAAAAGGATAAGCCTTTGCCAACATTTCCTGTGGTAGAAATTGTCTCAGTCTGGTTTTGTATTGCATCTGTACTATCCCTTTTAATTTCCCTTTCTTTAGATGTTTTTTCCCTTGGCAATGCATAACTGAAACCTCTCAACTCTGCAAGACAAAATGGAAAGTTATCAGAATTTTCAGAGTGTTGATTTTTATGTTATTTAGGACTCTTTTGTTTATTATGATCAAATAGTTTTGTGCTCTTCATCAATTGCTTTTCTTTACCTGCATAATTCTGTATAGTCCAACACAGTTGATAGGTGGTGGCTTTATAAGTGGCCCTAACTGTCCTGAATGCTCCATTTAACTTAATATTCCATGCCACTAAGCTCTTTATCCCTGCTCTGACCTTCCTTTTTACAGAAAAATTGGTTGTTTTTGAAAACCCTTCTTGTAATTTAAAAACGGGCTTTTGGGTTCTTACCTGGTTTAACTTAGGGGGAAAAAAAAAGCTCTGCAAAGTAAATCAGGGGCAATTATGTCCCTGTGCTGGCAAAGGCCAGCCATGGAAAGCCAAGAGGCTCTGAACTGGAATGAAGAACTGTGTTATTGCTGACTGAGGGGCTAGTGTGGATTTGCACCTGGGGATGTGAGGCTCCTCAAGAAACAGAGTGGCCTGTGGCATGAATTTGTATCCTCATAAACTCTCCCTGTCTTTGGCAGTGAATTCGAAGGCAGCATTTTCACAGTGGGCGAGTGCTACTGAAGCTATTTTCAGCTGTGCAGATATTTCTGCTAGTTTTCTGTGGGTGTTGACATCTGTGCTACTCTAATGGGTGTACAGAATGCTGCCTGTGTCCAACTGCATCTGTGCATGTATTGGGAGGTGAAGTTTTGCCCTCACCAATGGTGAGAGTAGGGCTATTGATGTATGTCGGCTTGAACTTCTTTCTTGGATGGTGAATATTCTTTAGAAATGTTGCCAGGGGTCTGAATGTTGAAAATTACAGCTGAAGGGGGCCGTGGGCACAGTTCTTCCTGAACAGAAGCTGAGTCGGCTTAAAAATTTACAAGAGGCGAGTGTGTATCTGTTAATCTGTGCTTCTGTCCTTGGTGCACCATTCTAGAGATGCTGCAAGGCCACACCAGCCGTGCAGGAATTAAGCTTTGGTGCTCATTTATTTTCTGTAGGGTCTACTTACTGTTGCTTACCTTCTGTATAAAGGAAGACTTTGAGGTTAGTTTTACATACTTGCCATTCTCTGAGTGCCCAGCTGAGTGCATGCCAGGTGAAGAGACCTCTGCTTGGCTGTCTGGAGCAGCAGACAGGTGGTGGTGGCAGAGGTGCCAGTGCAGCCCTCTGCCCTCTCCTGACCTGGCTGTAATCTCCATTCACAGAGCTGGCTGATAAAATGCATACTGAGAGTCCTTGTGATGTCACTGATTCCCTCGAGCTTGGCTAAGCAAATTGTGCAGGCCAAATTATCAGCTCATAAAAATCCTCAAGAAGTGGCTGCTCCTAGGTTCTTGAGGGAGTGGATGCTCCTGACGCAGCCCAGCTATGTGTATGTTACACCAGTCAAGAGGAGTTTCTTGCTCTGACTAATAAGGAGCTCTGAAAATTATTTCTGTCATGCAAACTGGCAAGCTGGAGTCCTTTTATGTAAGAGAAATGATTACAGTAATTTATGATTATAGATCTTTTTAAAGTAAAGCATCATCATCATCATCACGCTTTCCCCATCTTACAGGTAAAGTCAAGGCAGTGGGAGGTGAAAAGATATGCTGCAGGGTCAGAGTCAAATCTGCTTTTCTCAAGGTGCAGTACTGCTCCAAAAGGAAAAAAAAGAGTTTCAGACCCTCCGTTTTGTATCTTTCTCTGTGTTCCTGATTTCTGCAGGATTCACATGTCTCAGTCTTGTGGAAGTTTCCTGTTCTTGAGATGCTAAATGCAAGTTTTTCTGATAAAGTTGGTAGTGTGGTGTGTTAAACCAGCATTCTCTGGGTTTGCCTGCAGTTGCAGTTAAGTTTATCTGAACAAGTACTTGACCAAATGGCCACTTGTAATCGTGTTACATCATCACTGCTCTCTTAGAACAGAACCTTTAGACCTCTTGAACTACCCTCTTAGACCAGGCAACAAAACCTCCATGAATTTCTTTTGTTAATTTCTGGAAGTTTACAACAAAGTCTTGAGTACTGTGCTAGTGGCACTGTTGCCTTTTCCCAACCTGGGAAAGAAACTGGAGATCATTTTAGTAAGGAGGTGATATAAAAGGGGATCTTTATTTTTAAGGTCTTCAGGAGCAGTTATGGAAAGGTGTCCATAAAAGCCCACCCCCTCCAGGGATGAGTACATTTTTATAGGTTTTAGGAAATTAGCACAATTGATTAAAAGCACCAATTAGGAGGACAAGTGGTGATTCAATTCCCCCCCAGGTCCAGTCCCTTCTCTGGAGTCCCCCCCTCAGCATTGGCTGTACGTTTTTTATGAAAATGTACCTCAGAGTTGTTCTCAGCCATGGCTCCCTGGAAGATGCAAGATAGGACAGGGCTTTTATCCCTGGGGCTTGGAGTTCTGGAATTTGTTTTGTCTTTCTGCCTTGGGAAAGGCCATGGAAAAGTACTGGGAAAACTAGCTACTAATACAATAGGCCTATAGAGTTACAAATATATGTGCAAAGAGTACAGGGAACATAGAAAAGAAGAAAAGGCAAAAACCAAATGCATCAGCCTTGTGGGTTGTTTTTTTCCCATTGTGTTGCTTTATGTCACGGATTTCAAGTGACTTTCCCAGAGATTAGCTGGTTTCCTCTCAGGGAAGGAGAGGTTGGAATAGATGGAGGTGTAGACTAGAACACTGCCCTTGTCCCAGCTCTTTGTGCATCACTCAGAAAGTGAGCTAAAATGACAAAAAGTAGCTCTGGTCTACTTGTATTGATCCAAATTAAGGGTAAATGTGGTTCAATGTTCCATCTGTTGCTTGTGGATTCAATTTTGATTATAAAGAACAGCACGGTAGGAACAAAGGATTGCATCATGCTAAATATAAGTGATGGGCTTCCTAGATACTGAAAATTAAAGTACTTATATAGAGTCAGATAGGTAGTGTCAAATATCTTTGCAGTGAAGCTTTTCTGATTAATAATGGAGTAACACTAATTTACACCAGCTGCAGACTTCTACTAAAAAATTAACCAAAGTGCTTGTTCATTGCTGTTGGCTACATATCAAAAATGATGTTGAAAAGGAAACAGATCAGTAGCAGAAAACATAGATAATAATACTCTGCAACAGAGAAAAATACAAAAGTAAGGAAAATAATAAAAAGTGCAGTTCCCAGCTCAGAAAATAGCACTGAGGAACTACTGTGTAATTAATAAAATTCACAAAGTGTCAATCAAGCAAACAATCTGGTTTGGGGCAGATTGAAAATAAGGGGCTAACTTCTGTCTTTAGCTGCTCATATGTGCCTTTGTCTCCAAGGCAGAATTTACTTTATAATCTATGTGCGAATAACAACACAAAACACCAGAAAGGATATTTTAATGGTAGTCACAAATGGGCAAATCTGCTAGATTTAGCTCAAACTTTAATTGAGAAGGTTGGTCTTGCATAACAGCAGCAGAGTGAGCTGCCAATCCTTGGACCTATCCTCTAATAAAATACCATTGTTAACTGGTAGCCCTGATGAAAACAGCATCGGTTTCTGGCCAGAGAATCATAAGCAGTTGATTGCCCAGACATAATGGTGACAATTACCACTAATGCCATGTTGCAGCAGTTTTAGAGGACACAGCAGCATGAGAAAGATGTTCAAATGGCTGTGAAGAGAATCTTACATTGGTCTTGGCCATAAGAAACTTGATTGGCAAAGAAATCATTAAAAAAATTAATTGATTTTTGGAGTAGGCGAAGAAAGTAAATGAAAAAAATGTTTGTCTGAGTTCCTATGAAAGACAAGAACACACCTGTGTCTTCCAAACAGAGTAAATTATAATGGATGAAGAGCATGAAACTGCTTTTCTAAGATCTTTGATAAGATTAAAACTGCACATCTTAGATGATAATGTCAGTAGTGAAAGTGGTTTTAATGACAAGGATGTTACTAAAACAAAGGGCTACAGGGCCAGATTCTTCCCTCAAGGCACAGCAGTGTAGTTAAGTGTGTGGCATAGTTTTCATTTGGCATCCTTTAGACATGAGAAACTGTGGAGGCTACAGTAATTTAGCATTAATCTTACCAATTTAGGTGTGATATGAGTGGCATGACTAAGGCAAAATTTGTAGGAAGAAGCCTTTTCATTTATGGACCATTTAAGTAAGTGGAAAATGAAAGCAAGCTTTTGGCCTGCAAGCATTCCTTTGGCAAGGACTCCACAAATGACAGTCTCAGGGTGCCCTTTTGTCTCCAAAATCCAGATATCTTGTTTTATGGGACTAGGAGATTACTACCAACGTCAGTAAGGGATAGCAAGAGTTTTTCTGGAGCAAAAATCCCATTCTCATCCTGAGTGATGCAAACATGACATTCGGTTGTTTTCCTTCAAAATTGTATAAGTTTTAGTTGCTTTTCCAAGAACTGAGGGTCATTTAGACACAAGATGATGAACACACAGCTTGAAAAGAGGACTGAAATTTGTGTTGCACTGAATTACACATGTAAAACACAGAAAAAATGAACATGCATATGATTAAGAACAGAAATAGGATTTTTGTTCCAGAAGATCTGTTAGTCTCCTTTCCTCTGCTGGCTTTGGTGGGGTTGTCCTGGGCTCCTAGTCCCAGAAAAAAAAAATGCCTGTATTTTGGAGAAGAGAGGGACCTGAATGCCAGATGAGTGTGGAACCTGTGCAAGGACAAACTTCAAGGGGAATTGTGGTTCAACCACACAGATATGCAGGGACTTAGTGGCACATCTGTCTTTGTCTGAATCCTCACTGGCAGATGTTTCTTTAATGCACATTTAAAACTTGTCTGTGGCAGATACTCCACAATTTCCTTACTTGTAACTTGCTCTAATGACTTTTGATAGCAAAGGAAATTTATGTTCTTGTTTAGTCTTCTCTGTCAGTTCATTTACACTGATAAGTCTTATATTTAAATCTCATATTGTTTTTTGCCCTTCCATGGCATCCTCACAGGTTTTTGTTGTGTCTTTTTCTAACATGTGGTGGATAAGAGGACAAAGTCCTCAGACAGTGAGGCTGTGTCCGTACTGAGACAGGGGAAACAACAATAAGTACCTTTTTGTACTCATGATGCTCCTGTTAGTACCTCTCAGAAAGACACTTGCTCTTTAGAGACTAAACTAATAATGCTATTTTCCTCCTCCACAGAGGAGAATGCCATACCACCCTGTCTCAAAAGCCTCACAGAAGTCAAAATCCATCATATCTACAGCTTTTCCATGCTCCACAAAGCCAGTTATCCTGTAAGAGAAGTTAATGAGGTTGGTCTGATGTGATCTGCTCTTGGCAAATCCAAGTTGTCTGTTTCTTTTCAGCTTATTATGCTTGAGAGGATTAAAAACTGATTATTAATAATTTATCCCAGCATCTTTCCAGGTGTCAGTGTAATGTTACCTTGTCTACAAATCCCCGGATTCCTGTTTTCCACTTTTTAAAGCTGTTCAATTTTATTTGTCTTTCCTCAGGCCTCTGGGACCTCACTATTCTCTCTGAGTTCTTGAAGAAAATCACTAATGGTTTGGAGGTTGTTCTAGCAAGTTCCTTAAGCACTCCAGGGTGTTTCCTCAGGCCCTACTGGTTTGAATCCATCTGACTTATTTAAATACCCTGCTGTATCCCTGCTCTCACCTGTGTATCTCTCGTCTTGCTCAAGCTAATTGTTCCAAGCATTTTCTTCAAAGATAGAAAGATAGATGGTATTAAACTCTTCAACCTTCTTTGTCTGTCCTTATCTGCCTCCACTTCCTTTCAGTCTTTATTATTACCTTTATCTAGAGCTTTTTCCTAGGCTTAAGCAATCTGTGATTCATTTTGTGCTGTAGTTTCTCAAGGTTTATTCCAGGCCAACTCTTGGCTTGTTTCACACATCCACTGGTGTGTTTAGCCCATGTCCATTCAGAGAGCAGACTGGTTTAAATTGTGTCTCTGGTGCAAATGTACCCACTGAGCAGGCAGTCTAGAGTTTCTCTCCTCTGTCAGAGTGTAATTTATACAGTTTGATATATTGCACTTCCTGTGCCTGTTTGGAAACTGTACCCAAGGCCAGTGGATTGTCTAAAACACAGTTGGCATTTCTGACTTGGCCTGCATATTTTCTTCTGTGCACAAAGGCAGCAAGATGGAAACATGGAATGGGAATTCACAGGTGAATACAAGAAGTCTATACTTTTCAGAACTGTGTGTTCAGGCTGCTATATAATAGGGATACTGGGGAATGGCATTATCTTCTCCATCAGCCTGAAATCCAGAAGAGATTAATGCTTCCAGCTGCCACTGGGACAACTCCGTAGGAGTCTCTATAAAGAAAAGACCTTTATGAAGAGCAAAATTAGTCTACTGCTTGTGAAATCTTAAATAGCAATGACCTACAAAAGTATCTCTTTGCAGAAAGATTTTTGGAGGTGTTACTGGAATAGTAATTTTATTTGTCTTGAGGAGGCTGGGAGATATCTTAAAGGATATCTCATCAAATACTTAAACCACGGTGGCTTTGCTGCAGAGCTTTGGGAAACCGCATCACAGCGACGTGAGTTCCATGGTGGGAAAGGTTTAGTTTATCATTATTTGCTGGAAGGGTGAGAGGTGTTCAAAGGCTGTTAGCAACTTCTGAAAGAATGTCAGCCAAGCTGCTGCACCAGGGTTTGTTCAGAGGACCATTTTGGTCCCTGGGTTTCCTTTGGGTTGATCCTGAGCCAGTGAGAAGGGAGCTGCTGAGTGAAGCAGAGCTCACTTGCTCTGCTCGGCCTCCCTCTCCTCTGACCCCATGGGAATGGTACAGGAGCTGCTCCTCTGGCACTGGGGTGTGACACCACTCTGGACTTGTTCTGGCACATCTGCCCTGTGGGATCAGGGGTTCCTAGGAGACCTGCTTCTTTTCTGCTGTGAGAAGCTGTTCATCAGATGAAATGAAATGCGAGTCAAACGAATGCACATTAGGCATTCCCCCGTTGCAGCAGGAGTTGTGCAGGAATCTTTGATAACAGTAGCTTTGGGAGTTGATTTTTTTTTCTCCTGACGTGTTCTAAGCCACCACAGTTCTAGAGGGACCTGCAAGGATTTGGCACTCCTGGATATTGGGGCTTTTGCTGTGTAAAATATGTAAATATTAATTCAAGAGTTGATTCAAAAGATGCTCTCTCAGGAAGGAGGCTTTTTGGAGATATTACTACTTGGGTTTTTTGGTCTGGAGGCATTGCCTGGAGGCCTGGATCAGTGCTCAGGAGTCTGCCTGCGTAGGTAATAGCAAGGGAGTTCACTGCAGCACAGGAGAGAGAATAAGGCCCATTAAATACAACATATTTGTAACAGCAGTGTTATTATGTACCTGAAGTGTTGACAGTAAAAGAGAATAGAATCCCCTTTTATTTTTAAACCTGTGACAGATTAGGAGACAAATCTGTATGCAGCTGTATCAATTTGTTACTTCCATTTTGCTTTGTAAAGGCAATTTTGATTGCAGAGCTGTCCTGTGCTATGCTATAGACTCCACTGAGACTTCATATTGCACTGAATCAGCAGGCTGTCAAGCCTTGAGAATCATCCACTCAGACAAGGCTTTCTGTCACAAATGGATGTGGGGGTTTAGATCAGCCCTTGCCTTTTGCCCAGGCCTTGGCAGCAGGCAGTAGCTTTGTTGAGGTGGCCAGCACCCCAAAACTCACTCTCATTCATAAATTCTTTTAATAATGGCTGATCCTATCTATTATAAAATGAATTATTTATTAATAGACAAAAAAACTAACACACATAAGACTTTAATTAATATTACACAGGAATAAAACAAAAAGAAACCACTACTTGGCGTATACAGCACAAGGTTAAAAGTACCTATTAATGTAACAGCTAGAGAAGAAATAATATAACTTAGGATTCAGTGTATCTTACCATCCAATTATTGGTGGGGCACACATCGAGATCCTTTCCCTCAGTCCCTGGGGAAGTAGCCATGAAAGCTGTGTCCAGACTTCAGGGAGAAGGTTCAAACACTTTCAGGGTGTAAGAGGCTTCTGCCTCTGTGATAATTCATGTATCTTTTGTAGTGGTAAAATGGTGTCTCTTAAGTGAGAAATATTTATTTTATCTCTTCCCACATCGGCTCTGCAGACTAAGATGTGTATTCCTAGCTGAGCCCTGAGCCCTTTTGGTGCCAGACATGACTCCTGATGGGTCATTCAGGCCCTGGGTTATCTCTTCATCTCTTTATGCACCAGCTACGTGGGGCGGGGGTATACATCCTGCCACACTTTCGCCAACAGATAACTATATTGTAGCCAAGAAAATCCTGTTTCTCAGAAATCTGTAACAGTCACACATTGAAACTGGGAAAGGGAGTAGCATCTACGTGTCTGTCTCACATCAGCAATGCTTGCGCTCTACAAAAATAAAAATTATTGATTTAGTCATTCAAAAATGTCTCTGTCTTGCAGCAAGTAGTTGGGGGGTCCCAAAAAGCTCAGGAATCAACTGGAAAATCTTCCAAACTGTAGTGTTGCAGAAAGGACTGTTCAGGCTCCTTGGGTATTTTGCAGGACACAGGTGTAATTTTCAAGTATCTGGCTTGTAAAATTTCATTTTTGACAAAGGGATGCAGTGGAAGTCAGGGAGTGACTCACAACACAAATTTAAACAAGGATGTCTAGAGCTGAAAGGCTGTGTCTGTAAAGGAAGGTGTGGAAGGTGTGTGAGACCAGAGAAATGCATGTCAAATTTGGCTTCTGCAAGGTCAGAAGTTGCTTAGCTTATACTGAAAAATAGGCAGGGACCTAGTTTTTAAGTCAGGATTGAGAAGAAATTAAAAAGTTGATGCAGAGTGCTACATCCATCATGTGCTCTTGTGGCTTTTGGTCTGAATTTGTACCAGACACAAACTCAATTGGAAGCTAAATGTTAACAGCAGATTCCCCCACAGACTTGCATTTGAAGCATTGTTTTCTGTTGCCTTATGTATTCTGGAAAGGTTTTTAATGCATCTGTGGTGGATGAATTCTTCAGAACTCAAAAATCTCCCTATACATCACATGACAGGCAGCAAACCACCTGTGAGTCTTGCTGCATCAGGGGATTGCTTTTAGGAAGAGGGATTGTTTTTAAGAAGAGATAGTTTTAGGGAAATGGTCTGGGTATTTTTTGGTTTAAAATGAAAACAGAGTCAACTACAAGATGCACTCTAGGGAGCATGAATGCATGTTGATCAAAAAAATGCTTGATCTGCAGACGGACCTGAGGCAGCATCTTCCTTCCCTTCTCTGGAAGCCTCTCTGCTCTCACATGTGGTGGTGACGGCTCTCTGCACCAGTTTGCATAGGTCCTGCTGCATCTGCAGGTGAGTGAGATGCAGTTTCTTTAAGGACCTAAGGCATTTTAAAGGTCACTAAATCTTTAAGCATCTTGTCACAAAAGCATGAATTTCTACTCCCTAGTTGCACTCTTTGCATGGCATAGGTTGACCTGAGAAAGAGAAGCCTGGAGACCCGGTTCTGTCAAAATCTGTGTTTCTGAGTGAAATGAGCACAGAACCATGGTGATAAATAGTCCTGCATGGAATTTCAGCTTTTTCTCCTCCTAAATCTGCTTTGGTCCTTGACATTTGAACAGTTGTGGTTTTGTTTCCTTTAAAGTCTTTGGCAGGAAAGGACAATGACAGAGCAAAATATGCAAGAACTCGTTTGATTAAACACTTGATCTAGTCTGTGTAAACCTTTTGTCTTGTTAAATATCCATTTGGAAGCTTTGATATCTTACAATGTGAGAACATGGATTCAGGGCTCTGGATGAGGTTCTGAAAGCGGCTGGGGAGATGCACAGGCTGAGAGGTGCATTTCAGACCTGTGAAATGTCTTCCAGTGCCACTCCCAAAGGGTGCCAGCTTAGCAAGCGCTTGGATTTTGTGAGCATCACTAAGATAGGCAACTGTTTCCCAGCAGTGCTGAAGTATGTTCAAGTATTTGAATAAGATGGAGTCAGATAAATAATTTAAAGAACCCTGCTTTACAACACTGGTGAAACTTTATGAAACACAAAGATATTTTCCCTTGTATTTCTTAGCATTTTATTTATTGTTTACCCCCCCCCATACTGCTGTGAACAAATTTATTAATAAATACAATGACATTGAAGTATTTACTCATGTACAATTATATCAGCCATGCTGGATAGTCAGTATGGTTGCAAAGTCCCTACAGGAAGTCTCTACTAACAGTTAGCACTATTATCACTTTGTCCCAATAATTTCCAGCACTAGACTTACAGAATTCTCATTCCACGCCAGAAGAAAGTACTCAGACTAATGAGACAATGTGAAAATGGATGTTGTTCCCCACTGAACCAATACTATGGAAACATGTCTGATGTACTGCTGAAAGGCAAAAAAACCTTGCCACTTAAATGAACAGAAGAATTGTTATTTTGGAGCTCCCAGAGCCTTTTGGCTCCGACCTTTCTGAAGGTCTCATTATGGACCTTCAGGAATAAAAGCAGGACTGAAACTGCCGTGATTAGAGAACTCTAGATGATTTGAGATATGATTGGTAATTGCTTGGGTACGTGTGAAGAATTTCTACACATTTTGTACAAAACTTGATTATCTTGAATAAATTAAAAAAGTGCCTGGCACTGGGAGCTAGGTGCACTGGCTTCATCACTCTGCCTAAAAGGGTGGCTGTAAATCTTATGTATCAATTTGTTCCTATAACATCAGGAGCCGTGCATTTACGTCTGTTTGCCCTTTTCCTCCTGACAGAAGTAAATCACTGAAGCAACAAGCTTCCTTTGTGTGGTGTTGCTTTAGGATACATGTCTGGAAATCAGACAGCGGATGGGTTAAATGTTTGGCCATTATTTGATGTATTAATCCAGTCTGAAGCTTCCTAAAGAATTGTCTTACTTTTACACGGCAAGAGTTAAAAACTTGTGATAGTTAGGATGGACAGTGTTTCAGTAGGTTCAGTAATGCAGTCAGTATGAATTGAAGTCCCATTGTTCCTGATAAATTGGTGTTACTCATTTGACTGTCTTTCAGGGCACTATTGATCTCTACAAGCCTCAGAGAATGTGTTGTTCCCAGGTGCATTCCCAGCCTGCCATGCTTACATGGGTCACTGTGGCTCGGAGTGGAGCTAGTGCAGACATGGAACAAAGCTGCAAGCAATTTGGCAAGGCTACACTGGATGCTGTGGACTGTTTGTACTTCCAGTGGTTCAGCTTTAAAGAGAGCAATTCTCTTGTGCAGTCAAGGTTAAAATGAAGGCTATTAATTTCTGAAAAGATCATGAGAACTGGACAAGTGAAGAGAATTGTCCGCTGAGGAGTCTATTTTTGTTTTAATAGTGCTCTTTTGGAACAATTTAAACTGAAATCTGAGCAGGCTTGAGGTCTCCATTTTATAATGGTGAAGGGTAGTGCAGTGCCCTTGGGCTCTGCTCAGCTGCCACCCTTTGTTTTCAATAGTTCCTGCCTCTGTGGAAGCGATAACATGGCCCATAACGAGTAGAACTGTCTAAATTCTGCCTATGCCTCAAGTAAATGAATACAGTGGTATTGTAGTGGGATCACAGAACCAAGGGGGTGTCTGAGGCAGGAAGGAACCTCTGGAGATAATCTAGCCTCAAAGCAGCCGACTAGAACCAGTTGGTTGGGACATTCAGCTGGGCTTTGAGTGTCTCCAAGGCTGGAGACTCCACAGCCTCTCTGGGGAGCCCAGGCCAGTGTTGATCCTCCAGTTCTGTAATCACCTTTGTGGCTCTGTCCTGGTCTCATTCCAGTTTGTCCATGTCTCTCTGGTCCTGAGAAGCTCAGACCCTGCTTCGTTGTGTGCTTCTATTTTATGTTTTTATTGGGACCTCCTTGTGCATCCATGCAGACCTTCTGCAACCCATTTTGCTTGACTCACTGCAAGGGCTGTCTTTAGATTTGGAAATCATGGTCTTTGAAAACTCCCTCATGGAAAGTCCCTCATCCCCAGCTGTGAATCAGAATTTACCTTACCATCTTAACCTAAATTGTGAGACTACTCTTTTTCCTTATGCCTCGAGGAACCACCTGCATGTTTTGCTGGTATTTTTCAAGACACCTTAATGAAACAAGGCAGACAACCGACATTGTATCCCAGCTCTGTGGTGGCTGGGATATTCTAAAGGTTTAGAATAAAATATTGCTGCTCATTTTTCCAAAGGCAAAGTGAATAGCCTGTTCGATGTCATGACTTTTTACACAGCTGAAGAATTATTAAGGGCTTGGATTATGCTTTTTTTCCCCTGTCAGGTACTGGATTATTTTCTCCATTTTTTCATGGAGAAAAACAGTCTCTGTGTTAATGCTGTATTAATGCTGTCATTTTGGTACAGCAAACCCCCATTTAAAATTCATAATGTGTCCTTTCCACTTAAGTACTATGTGTCAAAATTTCCATATGAGTGAGATTCTTCACAGGAACACTACATTTTATGGAGTTATAGAATAATTTGGTTTGGTGGGGAAAATCCCACCTATTAAATCCCACCTATTCCAAACCCCCATTCAATGAGCAGAGACATCTTCAACCAGATCAGTTTGCTCAGAGCCCCACAAACCTGACCTTGAATGTTGCCAGGGATCAGGCATCCAGCACCTCTCTGACCAACCTGTTCTCGTGGTTCAGGACCCTCATTGTAACAGAATTTCTCCCTAACATCTCATCTGAATCTACCCTGTTAATATGTAATAGATTTGGATGCTGAGAAAAGAAGAAAAATTAAAACACCACTGTGGGGTGTTAGGATCTTTGAGTGGTTCACGACAGGAGGAGGACTAAGCATTTCTGTTGTGCTCACTCAGGGTCCCAACATAGAGCCAAAATGTGCTTGGAGACCATATGGATGATGATTAATTGCACTTTCCCACTCCCATTCATGTTGCCTCCTACCGATTGAACTCTGAGAGTTTGTTTATACGTTACATTTTTACCATTTGAAAGCAAGCTCTAATAGGTGCTGCTCAGTGCAGTAAACTTCACACTTGGTTTGTGGCTACCTGTCAAAGGTTTGTTTATAAGAGCATTGGAAATCAGTCAGTCACATAATAAATAACCTTTTCATTGGTAAATCCCCTTCTCCCTGTCAGGGAGCAAGGTGGGATGATAAAAGCTTCCACAGCACGGTGTATGAACAGAGAGCACAGATGAATATTCCCATTAACAGAAAGAAATAATATTTAGGAAAAATTGCAGAATCACAGAATGGGTCAGGTTGGAATGGACCACAGTGGGTCACCTGGTCAAACCTCCCTGCTCCAGCAGGGTCATCCCAGAGCACACGGCACAGGAGTTTGTCCAGACAGCTCTTGAACATCCCCAGTGGGGGAGATTTCACACCTTCTCTGGGCAATCTGTTCTAGTGCTTGGTCACCTGCATAGCCAGGAACCTCTTCTTTATGTTCAGGTGGAACTTCCTGTGCCTCAGTTCCTGCCTGTTGCCTCTTGTCCCATTACAGCAGAGCTTGGTCCATCGTCTGACCCCTGCCTGCAGGCACGGACAGATTGATGAGGTTCCCTCTCAGTGTCTCTTCACCAGGCTGAACAGGCCCAATCCCTCAGGCTTTCCTCAGAAATGAGGTGCTTTTGTCCCCTCATCATCTTTTAGTCATCTTCTAATCATTGGCCTTCATATCCCCCAGGGCATTGCTGGCTCATGGACAGCTTGTTGTTCCCCAGTCCTTCTCCCCAGAGTAGCTCTCCAGAAGTTCCTAGCCTTAAGCTTAAAAATTTAAAGAGAAGTGGGGAAAAAGACTGAAATGAAAATTGGGATATAGGACAAGGATTATATGTGTTGAATTCCCATTGGAAACTGCAGATGTATGGACACCATTACCTAAGTAGTCCCCTCAATGGTGATATCAGCCTGCCTGAATCTGCATCACAGAAGTGGTGTGTGTGTGCAAAGATTGCCTGAAAAACCTTCACTTCCTTTCTTGTAGACAGGTTTGAACTTGAGATACACACAACAAATAGTGGNCCTTTCTTGTAGACAGGTTTGAACACACAACAAATAGTGTTTTTAATATTTTTTCAGTACTTTGATAACTGTAATCAAGAAATTACCTTAAAACAAGTGGCATATTCTCTAAATTGCCAGTGCATAAACAGAAGGCTTCTTAATTACTGAGTGTTTCTGAAACAAAATGTGTGCTAACAGACAGGAAGTAAATGCACACTATAAGAATTGTAATAATAGCTAGAACTAAAGTACAGCTTAAAAAAATTCACAAAAACCCCTAGATATTTTAGTGTAAGTGGGCAAAATGCCTTCAGGATTCAGTATGTGCATCAATGAGATAAGCAAATAAGACCTTACTGCTCTTCAATTCATAAAATTGTAATACAAAAGATATAAGAGGGAAGACAAGTCAGAGCTAGTTAGGTATTCATCACATCACCTTCTAGAGAGGGCAACAAAATTAACTCCTCTTTATTTGATGGTAAGCAAACACAAATGCTTGATTTTCCAGTTCACAAACCTTCTGTATAAAGTGCCATTAGAAAAGGAGTGCAAAACTTACTTTCAGGTGCATTAGTTTTCAGAGGTCTTAGAGGGACTTCTGAGAAAAAAAAGACACCACAGCAAACCAACCAGAACCCAGCCTGTCCCGTGGTATCACCCGCAAAACCTTACAGGATCAGACAGATAGTTTAATGCACTGCTCTGACTCCAATGCTCTACGGGGTGATGATGGAACAGGACAGGCTCTGGGTGAGCTGGGGAGATCCCTGATGATCAAATCATGGTCTTGCAGTGAAGGGCATCATGACAGGACAGTGTGGCCACAGCCAGCCACCAGTTGTGCAGCTCCTCTGCAGTTTGGTCTGCAAGGGAGGCCATTCCTTTGCACCTTCACCCCTCCAGGGAGCACACAGCTCACACAGCCTGGGGACCTGCTCTGATACGAGGATCCAATGCCAAAAGCAAGCCTGTAACCTTTTGAAATTGCAGTCTCAAATAGTCACAGAAGGCAACCGGGAGGGAAAATTATTTCATTATAGTGCTCGTCTGACTGAATCACTACTGAAATCACTCAGCTTCTCAGCACCATTCCTCTGTTATTTCCTTGTTAGCAAGTGCCACTGTCAGAACAGAGAGATTATTTATTGCCCATCAGCACTAAAGAAGAAAGTTAACTGCAGCAACACATCATGGAAAAGGGATTATTTATTGTAACATATATCTCATCCTTTGCATTATGTGGAAATCCTAGTGTAAATTTGTTCACTATGCAAGTATTTGGATCCTCTGGGTCTTTACATACACTAGGGTAGTGCTGCTCATGTTCCAGAAGATGTGCCTGCAGTTTACAGCTCAAATAGAGGTGTAGCAGTGTGCCTGCTTTGTGATTGCACTGTGGTGTGGATATTGCTGAATGGACTTTAATCAAGTCTCCTGGTTCCAGCCTGCCCTTCAGAGCTCAGGGCTGACTGTGCTGACCTTCCACGTATTTATTCTGGTGCTGAATTGGGTTTTGCAGCTGGTGGTAATGCTATAACAATGAGACTGAAGTACAGTTAGATGTAGGGGAGGGCTTAAATCCAACGATGTCTAGATTTGTGGGGCACCCATAGACATATAAAAATTTAAAGAAATATTTCCTGTCTGCATCTGAAGGTCTATTTAGATTATTATAAGTGTAGTTTTATATTATAACTCTAAATTATTACACTGTCATAGCACAACCCATGAACTTGCTCTCTCTATGGACTCAGACATAATAATGGGGTTTTCCCTGGGGATATTTTGTACAATTGCTAAATTTTCACTTGACCATAATGTAATAGTTCTGCTCTCAATGTTGACTCCCATCAGCAGTGCGACCATGATGCAGAGGTGCTGAGACTGTTACTGGCACTAAGGGAATGAGCTTGGAAGGGCTCAGCTTTTGGGTTCAGGAAGCCTCTTTCTTCCCGTGGGTTGGAGACTATTGCAAGGGTTACAGGGCTCACCTGTTCACTTATTTCATACCACTCTGCCTGACATCAATTTAAGCCTGGCAGCCAGGATGCTGGACAGGCATGCAGGGTGCACTGAATATGCTCTTAGATCTGCCAGTGGCTACACCTGATACACTGACCACGGCAGAATATGTTTCTCTGCCCTCCTTTACCCACCACTTTGGGGTTTTACCACAGTAAAACCACTTTGGCAAGGCTGAACTCTATGACACAGCTGAATATGTTTGGAAACAGTTGAGGACAACATATAAAACCATGCTCTGTAAAGCAGGAAATGTGTTAAGCAGCATCATGACAGGATTATATTTGCTCCTGTAGCTTCTAAAGACTTACTGGATTCTGATTTTCAACCCTGTTTTCTTCTTCCGTGACTATACCTCCTTTTGAAGTGAGTTGTTGTGCATGTCACCTTGATACTGACTTGGTGATAAAACAACAGATGGAGGTGATGACCTTGCCTGGATGTCTCAGACGTGTGCAATAATCCGTCCTGATGCGGAGCATGCCTGGAAGAAGCTCTTCCTCATTCTAACATTCTCCACTCTAAGGATCTCTGGAGCTGTTTCTGTAAATTAGAAAGTTTAGAAAGCCCTTGAGGTCGTGGTGCTACACTGTCTTTGCTAGATACACAGTAAAGTTAAAGAAAATAGCTGGTATATTAAACTTGGTAAATTGTCCAACCTGAGCTCACAGAGCTACTCTGTAAAGGGATGAAGTCTGCAGGAGGAAATGGAACTATTTGCAGGGCTTTAAAACTTTCAGTCAAGCTTGAAAGCTCTCTGTTCACCTTTTCTGATGGCTTTGACAGAATTGAGATCAAGAAGTCTGACAGCAAAGGGATCAAAAGGGTAAGGCTCCATCCAGGTCTGCAAGATGCTGATCCAGTCAGTAGAATATATATATATTAGGTTTATTTTTTTACCAATTTCCTTTTTCTGTTTAAAAATACATAATTTTTGGAAGATACATTTTCTCAAATTCAAAAACAGAGACCAATAAAGAAGGAGATCACAAAGCCTGGTGACAAAGCATTCATTTGGGAAGCACAGCTTTGTTTTCCATTCCCTGCTCCAATAGACACAGGTACCTGTGACCACACTTCCCAGCAGTTGTGGTGGATGAGGCCGTGTTTTGCAGAAGGAGAAAGGACTTTTCCCTTCTGCTGCAGGGGATGCAGGCTAAGCACATCCCACTCCTGCCTGCTTCTCCAACTCTTTCCCTGCCATTTGGCAAGGTGCAATTTGTGCCACGTCCGGGCTGTGCTGTGCAGGAGTGCCCTGGGATTTGCAGTCAGGGAATTTCTTTTCAGTGTTGTTGCTTCTCATCCTGAGCTGATGTTCCACCCTGTGGTTGTCTCTGCTGGTGTTAGGAGTTATCCCAGCGTCAGGAGCAGCTGCACCATTTTCTGGATGAGAAAAGTTCCTTGTCATGAATGCCAGTGAGACCCCACACTTGGCATTCAGACCTGCTCTGCTGAGAGCACACAGCATCAACCAGCAGAGGAGGGCTGGAGACTCTGAGAGCAGTTGAATTCACAGCGGATCACTGCTTTCATTTCTGACAACAGCATGTAAGGAATCAGCAGAGATGGCTTAGGCAGCTGCATTTACTTAAAAAATGGGAAAAAAAAAAGAGGGAGTGGAAATACAGCCTAGGTGATTCAAATTTACTGCATCAAACATAGTTATTTACAACCAATTAACTCTAGTAACAATTATTTAGCTGTTCTTTCCCTTTGAAAATAAAGGGGAGAAAGTTTTAGAAAGTATATTCTGAAAGTAGTCAAACCCAGGAAGATTTAAAACTATCTACCTGAACAGGCAACACTTTTAGGGTTTTGTGGTGCTTTTTTCCTCTCTTTTTAAATTTCCTTTCTTTGATTGGATCTGAATCTGCTTTATTCTGGCCAAATACTATTTTGAGTCTTCCACAGCCCCCAGCTTCTTCTCCTCCTTCAGTCATTTGCCTTTTTCTAATGTTAAATTTCTTTAATGGACAAGGTGACAAATGAAAATCAGAAGTCACAAATATCTCTTGACGCATTTGTTAAAATTAGTGTCAATGTGAAGGAATAACAGTACACGCATTTACAGATTCCTGCCTGCACGAGTTCTGTTAGGCAGAGTGGATACTCATCTCCACTCTGGAAGGATCTCTTGACAGCTTGACAAACCACCTTATGTCCACAAAGAAAACTTTGGAATGTGGCAAGGGACTTGGAAACATCAGCAATGGAACAGTGTGTGCTTGAGCTGAAGCTAGAACCTGTGGATACTCTTGCTATATAATCATTTATTTTTACACCTCGTGTGGGATCCCTTTAACTGATTTAGTTGGTGAAGTCTTTCTGTCTTCCACTTCTTCAGTGAGATGTTCAAGAGGAAGAGCATAACACATGGACTGTCACTTGCAACTGAATTAATCTCTAAGTAGATTTCAGACAGGACTGTCCAGACCTGAATGTTGATTCAAAAAATGTGAGTGAATTTCTTTACCATTTCTCATGGTTAATGTAGTAAAAATGTGTGTGTTGAAGCAAAGAGAAGAATTTTGGTCTGAAAGCTGTACTGAAATCATGTTGTAATATAGTGATAGCCTGGCAAAAAGGAATAATTTGCCATGAATATTGTGTCCTTGAAATATATGAATATATTTCTTAAACCAGTCTTCCTCCAATTAATCTTTCACCAAGAGCTTAATATTCTGCAGCACTTCAGAAAGTTCATGATTGGGTTCCTCTCTCTTTTTCTTCTCCATTTGTTTTTCCCTTTAATGGAGGAATCATTTTGCCTGCTTTACAGTGGAGCTGTGAAGTACTGCTTCAATGTGTAGTTTGTGCTGAAGAAAGGGTTGCTGTAAAGGCATTCCTGGATGGTTTCAATGCTGCACTCTGACGATATCATTCCTTCTGTTTGCACACTTGGAGCTGGGAAGAGAGTGCCTTTTTTGGTGGACCATATGTTTAGTAACGAAATGACCTTGATCTTTTGATTGGGAGAACATCGTTCAAGCTTGTGAGCAGCGTGTCACTCATGAGCTGTTGTTTAAGGCTTTCTCCTCTGAGTTTATCTCCTGGCAAATGCATTGCTGAAGGTCTCCTTGGAATGCCAGACCTCTACTATGAGGTACCATGCACATTGTAGCAGCCACGGAACAACGACGTGCTCTGACATGCACTCCTCCATCTGAAGTGGAACCATGATGCTGGCCAAGGTTGCCATCAACAGTTTGTTCTGTGGGCTGGTTTTGAGCTCTTTGGAGACACATAAAAATAGCTCCTGCTGAAGACACATCATGTGATCCTGTGTTAACAGACACCCTGCAATGTGGTTCCTCAGCACGAGCAGGTTTGAGAATGTGTAATTCTCCAGAAATGCTCCTTTTGGAGTTTAATAGGTCTGGTGTTACGCACGGCTGCTAGCAAACAAACTCCTTTTGTCATCTGTGTGAGAGAAGGTGCTGATGCTGGTGGATCAGAAGCTGGACACGAACTGGCCGTGTGTGCTGGCAGCCTAGAAAGCCAAACGTGTTCTGGGCTAGATCTGAAGGAGTGTGGGCAGCAGGGCAGGGAGGGTTTTCTGCCTCTCTGCCCCACTCTGCTGAAACCCCTCCTGCAGTGCTGCAGCCAGCCCTGGGGTCCCAGCACAGGAAGGACATGGAGCTGTTGGAGCAGGTTCAGAGGAGGGACACCAAGTTGATCAGAGAGATGGAGCACCTCTGCTATGAGGAAAGGCTGAGAGAGTTGGGCTTATTTCAGCCTGGAGAAGAGAAGGCTTTGGGGTGACCTAATTGTGGCTTCCAGTACCTGAAAGGACCCTATGAGAAAGATGGAGAGGGACTTTGTACAAGGACCTGGAATGACAGGACAAGGGAGAATGGATCCAAACTGACAAAAAGTAGGTTTGGTTTAGATATCAGGAAAACAATCTTCACCGTGAGGGTGGTCAAGCACTGCTACAGGTTGCCCAGAGAAGCTGTGGATGCCCCATCCCTAGAAGTGTTCAAGGCCAAGTTGGATGGGGTTTTGAGCAGCCTGATCTAGTGAAAGGTGTCCCTGACCATGGCAGTGGAGTTGGAACCAGATGGGCTTTAAGGTCCATTCCAACCCAGACTGTTCTATGATTTCGTGATGTGTTTCTTACCAGTACAAACATCATTCATAAAAGTAAGATAATATCTCTACTATCCAAAATGCATATGCTTGAAGTCTATGAATTTTCTTGTGCTGCTAGAAATTCTATTTGTAGTACTTTGATTTACTGGCCACAAAGCAAGCTTCTTACAGATATTACATCACTGAAAATATTAACGGATTTTCTGATTTCTTTAAAGTTGTTTGCATGAGATCAATATACATCAGGAGATGATAAACTTTTACTGGCTCTAATATTCATGATGGAGAAAGACTTTTTATTATAGTCTAGTAGAAAGAAAATCTTTCAATTTTTCATTTTTTTTTCCAAATATGTTCATTCAGGGAACTAAATAACGGAGAATATGATCCATGAGAATTCATATGACTGCAGGATATGGAAAGACTCTTGTCAGGAAAGTATTAGATTGTTCAGAACTTTTCTTGTTTGAAAAGATAATCTGTATTTTAAAGAACTTCTCAGGGTGTTCCTTTCAATATTCAGTCCTTAGAACAAAAATACTAACAAAAAATTCCAACTAAGCATGTTGATGAAATATGTCAAGTGATGAACCTCAGAGGGTGAATGACTCAACTGATTAAATATTCATTGCACACCTATCTTATCTTGAGAGTTGATGCATGATGCACAAATGCAATTAGATAATGCATTTTTAGTTTATATGTGAAAATATCTCTCTTTTTTTTTCCCCTGAAAGCATCAAGTTGAAAATTCAATGACTAAGAGTTGTGTAANACATTCACAGTTACAGCCATTCTTGTTAGATATGCTTGTCTTTCCCTGGGTTTTCAAAGGTTTTCCAGATTTGCTCTTGGTTCTCCAAAAGTAGCACTGCAAAAGTCTGATAATCCAATTGTTTCAGTCAGTTACCCAGACCAGAGCTGCCGAGTGCTGAAAAATCTAGCCTAAAAGAAGACTAAAACCCCATGAAATTATAAACTGCTCTGCAGACTTTTATGGAACCCAGTCTGGGCCCATGTAAGTGAATGACTGCCCTTTTCTGTGGGATACCTTAGGAGCCATTATTATAAAATAATGATCTGATATTGCAAAAAGTGATTTTAAGTATTTAGGCACACACAGTTCCCTTTCAGTATTGGGAGGTATTCAGTTGTAGGAATTGCATGGCATATTTAGTTCACATTCCATGGGATACACTGTTACTTTCTGCACTTGGTAAATATTATGAACGAGAGTTTTTATTTTTAAAAATCAAAGTAATCTTTATTTAATATCCATATTTCATTCACTTTCATCTTGAGTCTGAGCACTGGCAAAAACACTCATGTCCTTTAAAATTGGCCTTAGGTTTGCCAGAAAGGTTCAAATATTTTATGTTTTGAATTTGGAAAGGGACATTAAAGGAAGATAATTTCTCTGACTAAAATTTGTCATTATAAATGTGTCACACTACTCAGGTTGTGCTTAGTTCAGTGTAGGTAGGAGGTTTATTTTGTGACATAATTTCTGCCCTTCTCTTTCAATGTCTTTTTTGATTTTTCAGAAACTAGGATTTCCAGTATCTGAAAATCATGAAGGCTGTCAGATCCAAGGAATATCTTCAAAATGAACAATTGGGGATGTGTTAGTTATTAGAAATCGGGGTGGAGCTTCAGACACACCCATTCTTTAGCTTATGTGGATTCTTACTGCTGCCTTCATAGAGTGTTCTGGTATTATTTATGAGTTTGTGGTATTATTTCATTTTGCAGATTGTCATTATATAAAATGGTATGGGTTAATTTTGGATGATGCAACCTGGGGGCTGGAAGCAATTTAGTTGCCTTAATGCTGCTTTCTTCTCAGGCTTTCCTGCCTTTTCTTTTGCTTTTTTTCATGTGGGAATATTCATAATGTATCCAGTGGTGTAATTTACTGATTACATGCAAATTGATGTGATTTTTTTTCTTAAAGCACAGGGTTTTTTCTTCTACTTATCCCTCCTCTCCCCACTTTTGCTTTAAAACACCCACACCAGCTTTTTAATAACAGGAAAGGTAGAACAAGCCATAATCTTCTAAGTCTCTTGTGAAAAGAGTCACAGCTGAGCTACACAAGGAGCTTAAAGAGAAGCCCAGTACCAGTTAATTCCAATTGTCTTGGCATTTAATACAGTGTCTGTGTTTATGGAGTGGTGTGCAGCTGTTTGTGTTCCACTCTTACAGGCAGCCACACCATGACAAGTAGAAAATTGGATAAGGAGAGTTGAATGCATTATTCCTTATGCTTGTTTGCAGTTCAGCCACACAGAGCACATGGCCTTCCCTGACACTGAATGCCTTCAAAATGTGGATAATCCACTAAGGTCTGTGTGCCTGCCATTGTTTACAGCATCTCCCCTATGGGATGGTCACTTTAAGATTGTCAGGTCTGGCACCAGTTCAGCTGGCACTGCTCTTGTCCTTGAGTGCTATTTCCTCCTCTCTGCTGGGCTCCAAAGTGGAGCCTCATGGCTGGCTGGTCAATTCCTCTGAGGTTGGAGAAACAAAACTGTAAGGAACTGAGTGTGCAGATATTGCAAATTCTGAAATAGAAATGGTTTTAGAAAAACAACCTTAAAATACTTATTCACGGCATGTCACCACTGAAGAAATTGTTTTCATTACTTGAGTAGTTCTACGTATTATTAAGGAGACTGTATTAAAATTACTCAACTTCCCCACCCCACTTTCAAAAAAAACTATACAAAAGTGTTTATGAATCTTGTTCCCTTGTTTGATAAGCACTTTTCCTTTGAGTTGAAGGATATTGGTTGGTATTTAAGGGTTTGGTTCTTTACTTTCAACAGCTTCTGTGCATTAAGTCAAGTCTTGTGTGCTTGGAACAGATTCTTATCCAGCTTATGCTGCCGTGTTCCATTACGTATGAAAATGAATTCCCTCCCTGCCTCATCATNTCCATGAGAATTCATATGACTGCAGGATATGGAAAGACTCTTGTCAGGAAAGTATTAGATTGTTCAGAACTTTTCTTGTTTGAAAAGATAATCTGTATTTTAAAGAACTTCTCAGGGTGTTCCTTTCAATATTCAGTCCTTAGAACAAAAATACTAACAAAAAATTCCAACTAAGCATGTTGATGAAATATGTCAAGTGATGAACCTCAGAGGGTGAATGACTCAACTGATTAAATATTCATTGCACACCTATCTTATCTTGAGAGTTGATGCATGATGCACAAATGCAATTAGATAATGCATTTTTAGTTTATATGTGAAAATATCTCTCTTTTTTTTTCCCCTGAAAGCATCAAGTTGAAAATTCAATGACTAAGAGTTGTGTAACATATTTTTGAAAGCAGTTTGGAATAGGAGACTGTTCAGTTAAATACAGGCTAGTGAAATCTTTTGGGTTTCTGAAAAACTAAAAGGCTAAAGATTTTCACCCATCTCTTCTTAAAATGAGCTTCTTGCTACAAAGCATAGATATTTCCCCCCCTCCCACCCACCCCCTCCCAGCTTGACATTCACAGTTACAGCCATTCT